>CABFVZ010002793.1:48579-70121 GCA_902151445.1 Timema monikensis
CTCGCCCCCACTCAAAGCCATCATCTCACGTTCGATGATCTAAAGGTTTTGTGCGGGCCACGGATTGTTCGGCCACAAACGTTGGATCAAATCTAGACCAGATTTCTGTCATATCCGTGATGATGACAGGTATTGTGGTGAGGACGCGTGCCGCGCGTGTTTGGCCACGTGTCCCGCACACGTGTCTGCAAGTGGCGCCGGGTGACAGACCAGCAATGGCAGACACGTGGGCCTGATGAGTACAAGTGAGCACATTATGATACAAGAGGATCTGGTAACCTGGAGAGCCACCTACGTATTTTTTTCTTTTTGCTAATTTACATATTTTGTAAGTTTTGTATGGCCGGAATAATATGTATGTGTTTTTAGCACTGACAATTTAGAAAATACACGCATTGGCTGTCACGCGGACAAAGGGGTCAGTCTCATCTTGTCTAGTTTGCCTAAGTCGAGCATCTCAGGGTGGTACCCCCAAATAGGTGTGGTGTATTATGGTGTTGTTTTACTAAATAAATTGGGTGACCTGGTGGTCTAGGGGTAAGGTGTCTGACTTCTATTCTGGAGATCCGGGCTTCAATCCTCGGTCCCACCACAGATTTATCTTATTGCCAAACCCTTCCTTCACTTTGACAAGACGTGTATTAATCACTACTTGTGAATGTGGGGAATGCCAGGCCTCCACCGTGGTTCGGATCCCACGTTAAACTGTAGGTCCATCCATTTCATCTCACAATCACCCTACCATTACATATTAGCTTAAGTGCGTATAGCCCGAACGGGTAGTAAGAAGCGGTGCTAATAATAATACTGAAAAATACACAAACTTTTTCCACGCAAATGCGGGTATATATTCTCTGAATTTTACCCTCCTCATCTCAAATATATGGGTGTAAAATATGTGGATATTCCACACGGATAGTGGGACATAGGACCAGTTTCATAGTCTTACTTAGTACACCTCAAGTGTGGTGCTAATACAAGATTACACCTACCTAGATCAGAATGCAATGGGCCAGTTTCATAATGTGAAACTATCCCACTCTATTCTAGTTTTGATAGGTATCGTCTTGAGTTTAATATAGCGCTACACTTGAGGTTTAAAGTCTGACTATGAAAATGACCCCTAGTGTAGTCCTCTCTACTAAGCTACTACTGCTACGTAAACAAGAAGGATCCAGCGACATAATAACTTGGTTGATCGGGTTAGGGAGCACATCCTTGCTGATGGTGAGAGTGTAGGTGACGTGATAAAATAGCAATATTTTTGAAGTTTTCATAACAAATTATTCTGTATCCAAAATGAATCCAATTTTTCTCAAGTAGAAACCTAGAGCTTAATTTTATACAGATGGTAATCCCAACAGGTCTTTAAAAAACTTACACACACACATATATATAATATACATATATATATATATATATATATATAAAATACACACATATATAATATATATATATATATATATATATATATTAGCATTTTATGATAAACTTTTTTAAATAAAGATAATAAGTTCTCATAAAATTCTGGAACACCTTTGAGAAAGATTCAAGAACTATTGATATTACAATCTGAAGAAAATTAAATTCCATGCTTCTAATGGAAAACAAAATTTTGGTTTAATTTGCCCCCCAAAAAAATGTATTTTTGAAAATGTTGTTCCACTTTATAAAAGATTATAACTATGATAACGCTTGTACGACTGTGTCGTACCATTTATTTAAAAAGTTAAAACACTTTTATTGATATTAATTTCACTGTTTTATATAATAGAATACAGAAAAACTCACAACGATGTGATGTCTGGCTATAGCTAGCTGTATTATCTGCCTGAGCTACAAGCCACTAATTGTAATATTGATCTGTTGTAGACGCTTTGAACACCAGGCGCTTGTACTGAATTTTTAATGACGATCTCTTACCTAATATTTTAGTAGATCTTTCGAGTTTTTGACATCAACTTTCAATTCATTTATTAACTAAAACTCTTTTGTTTTCCACAGCTCGTGAATAAGTCGAACGATTTCCAATGTTTTGTTTCTCAAGTCAGAAAGAATATGACGGACATGACTTATGAAATATTAATTAATGAGGTATGATTCGTGGAAGGTTCTTTGACTTTTTTAAACCCTTAATAGGTCTTATTATTACTTTATTCGTAGGTGGGTTAAAAGAGATTCAAAGATCTTTATTTTTAATTTTAAATAAGTGATTTCACTCATATCCATGATAGTTACACAGATCCGTTCACTTTCTATCTACACCTTGGAGAGAGAAGTATTGTGTTCGTCAAAAATCTAGCTTGCTATTTTGATAGATGTTGACGTTTTAATTTTTGGTGTCGTTTTTCTGTCTGTCTGTCTGCCTGTGTGTCCGTATATCAGCCTAGAGCGGAAACCATTTTACCAATAGGGTTAAAACTTGGTTTTCGTTTGATTCCCTAAAAAGGATTTTGGAAGTGGATTTCTAACCCTAAAACTACTTAAGGGGAAATCGACATTCTAGAAAACGACTCTAACAATTTTTATTAAAATTAATATCTAGGTTCTGTTTAACACAACAAAAAAATAAAGCATCTAGTTTTTCCGGGAAAATGACGAGTGTACTTTACTTATATAAGTGAATATCTCCAATTTTTATCTTATCTCCTCAAACATTTAATATACAAAATAACTTAATAATACAAAGCTGTAGTACTTATAAATTAAAGTTTTATCTGAAATATATGTATACACAGTAAAGCTTATGGGTTTTGAGCTATAAGTTTGAGACCCTAGCTCTAAAATTAGAGGGGCCCAAATACACGAAAAGAAAATATAATCTAATGTTATTTTAAAAAATGTAATAAACAAATAGGAGTGGGCAGTGTGAGTTACTGTTTTGACAATGCTGGGTACATAATACGTCCCCAGTGCACGCAACTCAATCCTAGATGCGGAAAAATCTATGGTCCCCCTTCAGGCATTTATAAATATTATACTGTATAGACAGTTGAAACTAAAAAAGTGCATGAATAGTGGAATTTCCTAAACCTAGGGATAACATGGCTTAAACATAGTATTAAAAGATTGCAAGTCATAAATAGCAAGTTTATTAAGTGTATATCAATTTTTTTTTGACAACATGAATATATTTAGAAGAAATTTAAACTTGTTACGCATAGATACAATAAACAGCAATGACCTTCGTTTACAATTCGTAAGAATCGCGAATCATTACATTAAGACCGTTCAAATGGATCGGGTAAATAACTATCTTCAATAATAACAAATAGTAAGGAAATCTCTAGATTATCCTCTATCATACCTCACAATTTCCACAGAATTATATATTACTCTTAAAACTCAAAGGTTTAATCACGGTGACAAAAAACCAATCCATACATTTAATCAATTCTCAATTAGCCGTAAAGAGCATATATCGGACCATCAAATTGAATATGAGCAACTATAAACATCAGTATCTCCGAAAAGAAAATATGTCATACAAATTTAAATGTTTTCATTTAAATACCATAGGAATGTTACGCAAAACAAAGTTAATTCAATGTCTATGAATACAAAGCATAATGCATAGCATTACTAATTTTGAATATTATGACATGATGTTATTAATGAACTCTCCCAAGTAAATTATTATGTAATTAATTGTGAAATACCATTCACAAGTTAAGTAGTTCAAAGTTAACTCAATCTCCAAGAAAACGAAGAATAATACTGGACTTAAATAATTTATAAAAATAAATGGCCGAAAGAGAATTTTGAATAATTACAAATTTATCATTACGCCAAAAGTGAATTTCTCCTTACATTTTAAATAAGTCCTTGGTGACCTGGTGGTCTAGGGGTAAGGTGTCAGACTTCTATGCTGGCAGCCGGGGTTCAATCCTCGGTCCCGGCACAGATTTATCTGATTACCAAACCCTTCCTTCACCTCTGACAAGACATCTTGTGAATGTGAGGAATGCCAGGCCTCCACCGTGGTTCGGATTCCACGTTAAACTGTAGGTCCTTCATTTCATCTCACAATCACCCTACCATTACACATTAGCGTAAGTGCGTACAACCCGAATGGGTAGTAAGACGCGGAGCTAATAATAACAAATAAGTCCTTGAAGCCTCTGCTTCGTCTCACTACTTCCAAGTCAAGTCCAAGAGTGCAGTCTTTTTTCATGGACGGTCTTTTATACGATGACACGAGATCAAAAGGGTGGGGATCAAAGAGTTTAACACAAGGGGGGGANCGAGAACGTCTATTTTATTCTCGAAACGACTGGACGCCACTGGTTCCTTCTAAACTGGCATCTCTTCTCTTCTCATGGTCGTAGGGTTGGCTTTGAGCATGGCGGTGGTCTCTAGCGGGTGATGTTTGAATCTCGGCTCGGAGCTGGCAGTTGTTCGTGGGGTGATAATGTGGCCGGACGTGTTGTTATTAGTTCGTACATAGCCTGGACGGTAAGATTGGGTAAGTGTAGTGTTGTTGACTTGCCCATTTTTATTTGACTTGTAGCTAAAATTGCTACAAGTTTTTTTTTTAACTGATAGTCTTTTAAAGTGTGAAATATGTTTAGCTCTTTGGTGAACAAATATGTTCCTCTTTTCTCAAAGTTTCTGTAAAAGTTAATATTATTTCATTTATGATATTTTTTCATTATGGTTTTCTAGAGCAATAAAAATTCTTAGCACAACTTCTTTCGGAGGGGAAGTAAAGCCGTCAGCCCCATGTTGATTGTGGCATGTAAAAGATCCCTCCTGGAAAGTAAGTTAAAATACCTTTCTCACCAAAATTGGTAGTTTCTTTCGTGCTTGCTCATAGATATTTACTGTGGAAGGCAACAAGGAACGAGCACACTTCATGAACTCTCCTAGTACATGGGATTTCTGCCAGATGGAGCAGGTACTAACCAGCCGGAGGGCCGAGTACATGTCCAGCTCCAGATGGATAGTAATAACATCAAATAAACCTTCAGCTTGTTAAATTAAGAAGAAGAAATATATAAGGTGATTTGAGTGTGTGAGTCAGCTATGTAGCTGTAAAACCACGATAACTAGAAAGCAACTTGGCATAGGCATACGTATAGTACTTATATATTTTTAAAACCTATGTAATGAACCTAACGCCTAAAACCACTTGACCGGAGTTTCTGGTAACTCCAAAATCAAGAGGAATATAAATCTGAGCCTTTGAAAAAGCCCACACGCACCTCAGAAAATTTTAGCTTTTTTCATCTAGGGCTTTATTTTAAAACTTTAACACGTGACAACATATTGCGAACCTAACGTGACATCAATTACTGTAAGTCGCCGATAGTTTCAAAATTATGAAACTTTGAAAGCAGAAACTTTGCATGTCAGAATAGTAAATCAAATCAAATAAATGCAATAAGACCGTTTAATAACTCGGGTTAACGCCGGGTGCTTGCAGCTTGTAGTCAATATTATAAAGACACAAGATCAAATACAAAACAAACCAAATTCAAATAAACTGAGACAATCACTTTTTGTGTATGAATTTATTTTTAGAGTGTGAAGATTTATACAGCGAGTTTGAATAAAAAAATGTTTTTAATAAAATTTCAAAGTTTCAGTTTATAAATTCAAGAGTTTGGGATGGCAATGGTCTATGCCCCAAAAAAAGTAATTCTGAGACATTAATATTTAATAGGTTTATTTTAGCATCACGTCTTACCACCCATTTGGATTATATGCTTATTTATTAATTACAACAATGGTTTTGGGAATTAGGAAGGTTTTATTTATAGGAAGTGGACCTGTATTTGCGTGGAGGGAGCGTGTAAAACTATTTTAGAAAGACCAACCTCAGTATAACCGACCAAGATTCGAACCTTGATCTTACCGTCATCGGCAGTCTAGTTTACTGCGAGAGTAGCGCGTTAGACCACGCGGCCACCGTAGCGAGTTTTAATGTATTAAAAAATCAATAGTTCATGACCAAAATTAATTAATCTACTACATTAAATTGATATAAACGTTGAACTTACATAAATCAATACAAATATAGGTATTTGCTTTTTTGTGTAAGGAAATATATAAAGACAGTTAAATAATCCCTACACGGTCAGTTAAGCACCTGCAGTCTTGGTTTAGCACTTGGAGTATTCTGATCGTTTTAAACAATTTAAAACTATAAATGTATGTAACAGTGAAGTCACTATTGATTCAACGTATCGTCAATCTTCAGTAGATAGTTTCTTTAATCATTCGGATCAGTTATTATCTCATTTAATAAATTGATGTGCAAGTAACGTTCTCTTTTTAGTAAATATGGCTTACACCATCTACTACTTTAAATGCTATCCTCTTTTATTATGTTTATTTTGTTTCTTTTACAAACCAAGTAACAGATTGAAGATAAATAAAGTTCTTCTTCACTCAAGACTGACATTTCATCCACAGTGATTTCTATCAGATTGTAGTGACCAACTACAGGTTCCGTCTTAACTAAACAGCTCTAGTCTGGGTTTATAGTATATTAAGCAGATCTCAAAATAGCACAGGCCACGCTTTGAGGTTCGGCCAGACTGACAAGCGCGTGAGCGGGAGAGCGATTGAGCGACTGCCTGGCCAAACTGGCGAGCGGGAGAACGCTTGATTAGCAGATAGCTCTAAATAATTGTTGGCGAGGAGGGAAAGGTTCGAATCTTGGCTCATTTAACTGANATATATATAAAGGTATGGTTTATGATCTTACCAATTAAATTAGGCCATTAATAGCAAGTGTGTTAAACTTATCAATAATAATAAAAAAAAGTCAAATATCATGTCAAATTGAGAACTTTTCCTATCACTCAATGAACCAACATACAATAATATTGCCCAGCGCCTGTAAACTAGACTGATCCGGCTCGAGCGCGTCGCTTGGGTCGCTTGTTCCAGTCTGGCCGTACCTTTGGCTTGCACAAATCGTGGTTTGTGCGATCTAACAGTCCCCACATGATCTGTCTTTACGCTACAAACTAGTTTGTTTTTGAAGTTCTTAGAGCAAAACTTTTTTTACAAAGTAAATATTGCTTGATTAGAAACAAAGCGTTTATTTTTTTCCCCCATGGTGATTTCAACAGTTGTTGACTATTTGTCATGAGCATAGCAGCATTAGATTACAAACTTTTTAAATGAAGAGAAACCATTGTCATTAAATTCCAGGACACCCCTTAACAGATATTCAACAACTATTGAGCTCATCATTGGAAGAAAATTAAATATTATGTCTACACTGGATAGTTATTTATTTTACCCTACATTACTAACATAATAGTGGTTGTGTAACTATCGCATTATTGATACAAGTCCTTCCATTCAAATGATCCTTTTAAAACTTCCAAACAATAATTGCTAAATTCATTAACACAATTGAACGTTTATACAACAAAAGAAAAGTCAATAGATTCAAACTATCAACACTAGATGTATGGTCAAGTTTCGAACCACTAAATTACGATTTTTCAAAAACAAACAATTAGAATCTGGTATTTCCATCTTTCCTCCTTCTGATTCTGGATCTTTCTTCCCTTTCTTGGCGAAGGGGGTGAAAGGGGGGAGTTAGGGTAACAAATCCCTCTCTAGGCGCTCCTTGTGGTCGCTAATTGACGTCGCGACTCGCTGTGTCAACACGCGGGTCGTTTAGAAAAGGGAGAAGGGTGTTGTCGGTTCTACAACCCCCACCCCCTCCTTACACTTCCCCCGACACCCCGACGGAAGTGTTTTGTTTGGGTTGGGAACCAAGCCACGTGCACTCCGACGCCCTGTGATATGACAAGCTAGCGATTACACAACCCAGATGAGTGTATATCCCTCATCTATAATAGATGCGTCCGTCTCGCTAGAATACCGCATCCATCTCACTAGATCAATGCCGTACGTAACATAACTAACAATATTTCAACTTTGATTCAAAAATTCCGCATATTCTTACAAATTTGTGAAATTTAATCATTGCTGGCAATATATTGTAAACTCCTCACACTCTGAAGCTCTTAACTCTGAAAGAGAAGCCTTAGCTCTGCATTTATACAAAATTTTGTACTGTTTGAACTTCATTTTGAAGTAAAAGAATGTAAAAGAAGTTTGTCCATTGTGGTTGTCCGTCGATTTGTACGATGTATCGATGTATGCAAATCCTCGGTCCCGGCACGGATTTATCTGATTACCAAACCCTTCCTTCACCTCTGACAAGACATCTTGTGAATGTGGGGAATACCAGGCCTCCACCGTGGTTCGGATTCCACGTTAAACTGTAGGTCCTCCAGTTCATCTCACAATCACCCTACCATTACACATTATCGGAAGTGCGTATAGCACGAACGGGTAGTAAGACGCGGTGCTAATAATAATGTATGCAAACACTCTAAAGATAACAATTTGCAATAAATCACGCCCTATATATTTTATATTCACTTCGTCTATTATCAGAATATAGACCTATTGAAATTCATCTCAAATGGATAAGCTGAAGTGGGTTTTTTTCTTCGAAAGTGTGGTTTTAGAAATTCAAAAAATCAACAAAAGGGGCTTGTACTTTTATTTGCCAAATATTATTTTAACCCGATGAGGAGAGACCATTGGGAATACCTAGACGCAGATGGAAGGATACAGTTAGAATGGGCCTAAAATAGATAAGGTTAAATGAGAGGGAGTTATTACGTGGATAAATCCATCAGTATCATTTGTTGTATCTGTTTTGTTAGAGATGGGGAGGTTGGAGTTCGAATCCCGGCCGGGTGTACTGAGGTAGTTTTCTTAAAAGTTTCCTCAGCCTAGTTTGAGAAGGCATTCGCTATTAGGAAGTCAGAGAGTAAGGAGGTGACTTATTCACTCCAGTGGGCCCACCAATTCAGTTTTTACCATAACGATGTAAAGAAAGGTTATTATAATTAATATTTAAATCATAATTACATATCTCAATAATGATAAATCAACTTATTAATACATATAATTCTCATTTCATGTTTATATTCATTCATATGCAGCAAGAACCTCATCATAAACGTTAGGTAGTAGACGTACCTTACCCGGTGCTCGAACACACGGCCATATAGTCTTTGGTGACCTGGTGATCTAGGGGTAAGGTGTCAGACTTCTGTGCTGGCGACCGGGGTTCAATCCTCGGTCCCAGCACATATTTATCTGATTGCCAAACCCTTCCTTCACCTCTGACAAGACATCTTGTGAATGTGGGGAATGCCAGGCCTCCACCGTGGTTCGGATTCCACGTTAAACTGTAGGTCCTTCATTTCATCTCACAATCACCCTACCATTACACATTAGCGTAAGTGCGTATAACCCGAACGGGTAGTAAGACGCGGTGCTAATAATAATAATAATAATAATAATAATAATAATAATAACATATAGTCTAGCGACCACGATTAAGATACACACGCGTCTCGAGAATGGCCAAGGCGTACATATTGAGTCGAACCCTAGGCGTCCAGTGGCATACGCCACGTCTGATTACAGGCTCAGGTCAAAAGGGGTTATATTATGAAGCGCCGAAATGTATATCTTCAGTTGTCTCATGATATTTAAATAGTAGTTTATTTCAAAATATAATCTGCGTTAAAATTATTTTGAAAAAATGCTTTACTTTTTTTATATCATTAAAATCCTTATAATTTGAAATGAATACAATAAGACAAATTTGTGAAAATGTTAAATTTGTTTGTTTTTTAAATAAAGTTTCATACAAATTTTTACATTTCTTTGACTAAGATGAGGGATATAAAATATTAAGGGCTGAGAATATTAGGTTCATTCGAATGAAAACAATTCACGCTCTGCATGCTGTGCATCTAAGAACCGTTGTAATTCTAATGGGTTTTATACTCACAGCCCTAAATATATAGCCTTTCTTGAACAATTAATGCATTCAAAAAAATATAAGCTAATTGAGGATTCTGTTTAGGGTTTTGAAGTTTTTTCATAAGAAAGAACGCAGTGTAAGGAATTTTTTTTCCCCTTAAGGATGGCGGGACTTTTAATTTAACTAGTGTAATGGAAATTATAATTTAATAGTAAATTAAGTTAATGCGGATTTTTACTTGTAAATAACCATGGGTTAACTTAAAAAGCCTAATCATTATTCTGTTGAAGAGATTAGAGCTAACTCTAAACTATCATCATAATTTTGAAATGGGTATTAGCGACTACAATGTGCTCAATGTCTCATATTCTAATCACATAAACATTTGATTGATATCTCATCATCAGTACATGCGACTCTGCATTGTTACTGCCTCAAAAAATTAAGAGTATGATTTTTAAACTGTTAAGGAAACAAAGAATGCTGTATATTATTTGTCTCTCAGAAAGTTAAGTTTTTCTTTAAATGTTTCAGAAAGTGTTAAAATTTGTTGTGGAATACAAAGGGAATTTATGAAACCAAGAAGATGTTATATAATACGCTACAGTCTAGTAATGAATCGATTAGTGCAGTGGTTCTTAATTTATTTTACATCACGGACCCCAATGAGAATTTGACAAAGGCCATGGAGCCCCTTGCCATAAAGATGGACGTAAATACATACTAAAATTTTTTTGCTTATTATCTATATCTTTAATACAAAAGTGTCTACCCTTGTAAACCTAATATCGACCTTTTTTTGGTCAAAATTTACGATTGAGGACTTTAATAGCAATGCGATGACTTGAAGATGTTCAACCGCTAATAATATTTAATTCTTTTTTCCTAACAGAAAGTGGTTTTTAATTTTTTAACAAAAATAGAAATTTAAAAAAAAGTTAAACAATTTTTTTAATGGAAGCCAAAAAAGGGCTTACGTAATTATAGCACAATTTGCTAGTTTACTTTATTACAGTGTAAATATTTTACATTCACATGGGCACAATATAAAAGCAATATTTACAACGAAATTATCTATCTCACTTTTCCTTTTTATGCAAAAATTAATGGTAATTTCATGAATAAAAGTTAAAATAGATTCAAAGTGTGTTGTTTCGCTTGAATAAGAAGTAGACATTGTAGAGTAGAACAGTGCAGCGCGAATGTCATCTTTGACGTTCAATTTATTTTTATTTTTTGTTTTGATGGCACCAAGTGATCTACGATATTTATAATTTTTTGTCTTGGTTCACGGACGCCTTAGGAGTCCATGGAGCCCAGTGTAAGAACCCCTGGATTATTGAGTTAAAACACTATGCCTAGTAAACAATGCACACTCCTTTTACTTGTGGTGATACCCAAGCGCAAATTCGAATTGTTTCAGACGGAAATAACGAGAAAAAAATTAAATCATGTACCGACAAAAAAGGGCTTACAACTTGCCCGTATTGTCTTTTTACGCGGCTCACGAAGTTTCTTGAAAAAGTAATCTACTGTAGCTATCCACCCCTACTTCGTGGGCAAATATTAGGATGACTTAGTAGGTTGGGGTTGAGTAGTGATAAACAATTGTTGGGTTCACGAATGGTTATTTATTTGGATGGATTATTTTAGCTGGATAATAGCTGTAATGTAAAAAGTGTAATGTTGGTTTACAAGTTTAGTTTTAGATATATTCAAAACGGTCACCAGTCACTGTCAATGTCAGTGGCGGCTCGTAGCTAAAATTAGTGGGGGTGCTGCTCCAGAAAATGTTAAGCCTTTGTTTTAAAATTGTGTAAAAGGAAAAAAACATGTATATAAAGAAAATTTATTCAGGAACTTGATAAAATCTTAACAAAATAAATCCAGACATTTTTAACTTACTTTAACTTCAATTGTTACAGTTCAAGCTTGATCTATTCATCTAAAAGTGAAATCCATTCTTCCTGCTTTAATTTGCGAAAAAAGTTCAATAATTTTCTCCTTGATCTCTGAATGACAATTGAAGAAATTTTTCTCCATTGAAAGTATTGCAAGCGCATTTAGTCTTTCTGTCAAATAAAAGAACCGAAAAAAAATGAATTAAATAGAATAGCTGGAAGCAGAGTAATAATCTAATTCTCCACTTTATCACATTCAAGAATATGGTACACGGTTTTTAAGCACAACACACACCAAGTAAAAAAAAACTTCCTTCCATCATCACGCCAGAGCCGGCACTGCGAGAGCAACAGTGCTCTCTCAACCTGGCAGTCCCGCATTCCTCCCCACCCTCCTCCTATGTGCGCATGCGCACAACAGTCAAACACCATGTCACTGGCACTGTGACGCGCACAGTTCCATACAAAGATTTTTGTATATTTTTTATAACCTGGGGGATGGATACTAAAGTTCTGACATTAATCTTAAGAAATATATATTGTACTACAAAAATAAAGAAAAAGGGACTCATTATATTAAATGTTATCGATAATATCAAGTGGAAATAGGGGGTGCTGCAGTTTCGCAGTGCCTTCACACGGGCCGCCACTGGTTAATGTACAGTACTATCACTCCTATCAGTCTCGATATTCCATTTACCTGTCTTAAATATTCCTTCCATACCACTCGCAAAAATTCACATCGCGTCTATTATGTCTCGACTAAAAAACTACAAGAAGTTTGATTACTTAGGGGCCACCCTTTCCCCGAGCAGTGCTTCCAATTACATCCGGGATATTCCCCCTTCTGTAGACAAAGTTTGGGGTATTTGTGTCCTCAAAAAGGCTCTCCTGTTCTCTTAGTTTGCTACTAGGTGTGCACAGTACAAGGCAACAACACCAATTATTGTTTTCAGTCGAGTCTGTAAAGGTAAGTAACTGCTGATAATGGTTGGTTTGGTTACGTCATGCTTGTACAACTTATAGCTACAGTAGCTCTATGGCTTCTTTAGTGCTGACTGACACCTAACAGCTGACAGCTGATGGCTTTGAAAAGTTACTAGACCAAATTACGTATCCCTACGCCGAACCATATGAACTTCCAAAACATGTGTTTAGCAGCTGTCACTTCTGACGATTAAATGTTAAATGTTGACTGTCAGAAGTCAGCTGTGAACTGTCAGTCAGCACCAAAAAAGCCATGGGGCCACTGTAGGTGAAATATTGCCAATCTCTGACATTAGTATAATAATAATAAATGGTTTTTTTTTTTAGCTGAGAAACTGAAAATGTTTATTTGAGTGTGAAAAATACACGAAAGTTCCGTCTGTTGCTTGTGTTTAATTTATTCTTTACATCTGCTGTATTACATTGACGTATCAGAGACAGAATATTTAAGTCGGAAAACTGGTTTAATATGTAACTAAACCTGTTTGAATTACCACTTATTATTTCATTCACAATTAAATAACTGTTCTAATTTTCGCATAGCTTGATAAAATAATAGCCTATTGTGATGTGGGCCCGCCAATAGTCTCGTGGATTCAATTGTGCCCCTAGAGTGCTTTTAAGTTGGAAGCCCCTGTTATGGACTGTATCATGATCTTAACCTAACCTTAAGAGCCAGTCCCATACCAGTGACAACACTTAACTTAAGCAGGTAGTACAGCTAAAATCAGACTTTATTTTATGTTTTATAGCACCTCGTCTTACTACCCGTTCAGGCTATACCCTTATGTACTAATTACACTAATGGTTCTAGGGATTAGGAAGGTTATATTTATAGAAAGTGTATCCACATTTTCGTGTATGGAGAGTGGAACACTAATTTGGAAAACCTCTTTCAATACACCTGACCGAGATTCGAACCTTGGTTGCACCATCATCGGCAGTCTGGTCTACTGAGAGAGTAGCGCGTTAGACGAATCAGACTTTGAATTGTGGTTCGGTTATCTGTATTCTACTTTGGAAAACAGTGAAATTGAGACGAGTGAAACAGTTCTACCACATTTTATAAAATAATAAAAATATTTTAAAATAAAAAAAAATTAAATTGATCCCAATCTCACTAATACCAAGTGAAAAATACAGAAAGCCACAATTCGACACAATTTATTTTTCGAACGTGATCTTAAAGACTATCTACAGTACAATTTTCATAAGAAAACCATTTTAGAAGATTTTTTTTTGTCAAAATTGATTTTTTTTTTTTTTTACAATTCCATTAATATTCATTCCAACGTTTTAGTTCAGTTTGTACCGTGTTTGTGTACTGAGCTAAGTGTTCCAGGTGCGATTCCTGGTATGAACAAAATATGTATCATCGATAAAATGTGGGTTCTCCTTTCAACAATGATGAATTAACGGCCTGGGGACTAGATGTCGTGGTTTTTTTTATAGATTTAAGTTAGTTTATTTAAGCCGTGTGCTGTTATAGGCTAATCAGTCGGTTCCGAAAGTGCACGTTAAATAACTATAGTAATAATAATAATAATAATATTTTTGACAACATAGATCAAAAGTGAAAGCTGCAGCCTACATTCCATAACGTGTGAAAGTATGCCTAGTAGTGTGTCTAGCTGTCGGGACCATTCTATGAAAATTGGACTGTAGCCAATCTGGTAGTTTTTTATGTTTACTATATCGTCGTTTAACGGGTTTGAGCAAGTATGCGCAATATTAGCATTAAAAATAGGCCCACATGTTGTCAAGATGTCAGTAGGCTCCTACAAAAATATGCGAGGGGGTGCTTCCTGGATTGTTCTCGATTGATTCTCGAAATCATCCAGGACAACTTTTTACTTATTCGTTCTCGGTGTGGTCCTCTAATGATTTCCCGTGTTTTATAAATAACAGAGTTGTCCGAACATCCAACGGATATCATTTTTTAAGAATATATTAAAGACCAATTGATTTTTATTGCCATTTTAATAATACAATATCAACCTGGTCAAAAAATAAGGTTAGTAAACCACTGAAAGGTCAATCCTTTCGGTTAGAGATACCATTTTATAAAACCAATAATAATAACAACTAATATTATATTATGTGGGTGCGTAAGAGCAGGTGTTAAATCCAAGAATGACTTTTAAATATCGAAGGGAAATTTAATAATCCTTTCACAGCTCCCCGTTTGTAAGAATTTCTACCCTCTTTGGGCAGATGTGCATTTCCAAAAATTAATCAATGACGAACAGAAATACGTATTGAATGATCACTTTACAAAGTTGACGTTCTGCATAGTAAATGAGATATTGCGAATGTTTGGAGAGGCGTGAAATGTATTCCGTTAAAAATCGTGCGTAAGCATGTTGGAAACGTTTTGAAAGCGGTATCCTTCAATAAGGACGACTCTATTAAAGTGGGATGGAAGGAAAAAAGATTTAAAGCCAGTATTTTTACAATTTTTATAGTAATAATCAGATTTTGATGAAATGTCTTTTTTTTGTCACATACAATAAGCATTACATATATGAACTTTGATTATGATCCTCTTGTTGTATAAATGTATATTTTAGAGGTCATTTTTCGTAACTTCTTGTCATTTTGGAATTTAAGTTAGTATTTTCTTGGTTTGCGTAATTTTTTAGCCATTTTTTTAGGCATTTTTGATTAATTTTAAGGTAGACCTGTTTAATAAGTGTGTTTTTAAATTCTATCAATTTTCATAAATACATAAATGCTCAAACTACACAGTTATTGGAATGGGAAGATGTGTAGTCAATGAACATTGTATCCTCTTTCAAGGGCGCCCATGGGAGTTTTCCCAATGGGGGAATGGGGGTGGATTGAAGTCACACCTGCTGGGGAGCTCGGGGGGCGAGAGCACCCCCCCCCCTTATTGGGAAAAAATTCAAACATTTAACCTTTTTGGGAGGGAATTTTAGTGCATCTGAACATAATTTTGAACTATAAGTTCATGAGCTAGTTTTCGCAAACAAAAAGTTTCTGAAAAAATAACAAAAAAATAAAATGGGAGTTATATCTGAACCCATTGTAAAGAAACATTAATTTTTTCACAAGTTTATTGGAAAAGAATAAAATTAAAAGAAAACTGATGAAGTAGGAATGAGAGAAAATATACATTTTATAATTTTTATCTCTGTTAACTTGGATCTTGATGATTCAAAGTTTTTAGTAGACAAATGCAGCCAAATCCTAAATACATCATTTTGGTTTTTTTTATAAATATTAACAAAATAAAAGTAAATATAATGCAGAGTGACAAGGAGGGAGTAAACCCTCTTTATCTGATCTAGAGGCGCCAATGTCCTCTTTACTTGTATGGTTGTAGGCCTAAAATACAAATTCCTGGTAAGGTACTGCGACTATGCTGGAAAAGATTACGTTGGGAGGGGATAAATATTAATTCTTAAAACAGATATAAAATATAAAAAGTGAAAAAGTGGTAAAAGATCACGAAGTAAATATTAAAAAATGAAAAATGTATGAAGTTTAAAAGGGGTAAAATAAATAAAATGGTAAAAAGATTAAAATTCTGAAAAAAAGCCAAAAGTGATAAAAAGGGTGTTAAGGATAAAAAGTAAGGCTAATCACAAGAGCATTAAGTTCAAAAGCGCAAAAATAGTAAAATGGTCGAAAAGTGAACTTTAAAAAAAATTAAAATGGTATAAAGGTTAAAAGGGGTAAAATAAATAAAAATCTAAATAGATGGGAAAGCCTTCAAAAGGGGTAAAAGAGGGAATAAAGGGTAAAAAGTAAACGGGTGAAAAGCATAAACGGAGGGAAGGGTAAAGACCTGATAAAAAGGGTAAAAATGGTTAATAGGGCAATAAGAAAAAAGTGGCAAAAAGGTTATTACAAAAATGTTCAAAAATTATAAAAATGTCAAAAAGAGCAATTATGGGCATAGTTGAGCAAAAATAGTAAAAAGGGTAAAAACTGTAAAGAGGGCAAAAAGTAAATCATAATAAAGGGTATTAAGGTTAAAAGAGGGGAAAATAGGTAAAAAGATTAAAAAGACGCAAAAGGGCCGTAAAGGGAAGGAAAGGATAAAAGATTAACGGGTAGAAAGCGTAAACGGGGTCAAAGAGGGTAACAAGAGTAAATGGGCTTAATGCGGTAAAAAAATATGCTAAAACACTTTTGATTGCACTTAATTACAACCCTAATAACCAATTATTTATGGTGTGACACTCGATCATTTTTACTAGCACCAACAGAAAAGTGTTCAAAGTATTGTGTTTAGAGAAGCTATAAATTAATATTAAAAAAAAGTCAACTTTTAAAACACGTTCAGAATATATATCTATTTTGATATTGTGTATTGGTCAGCTTACTTTCAAGTATTGTATCACAGTCCAAACCAATAAAGTATTAATGTTTAAATATAATGTAGGATTTGGTTACTATTCCCTTTGGTTTATTTTTTATACTAAAAACAACAAACCTACTTTATAGATTCCCCTGCGATTAAATGTTACACCAGCTAGTAGTTTCATAAAAATAAGTTGTGTTAAAGCAGTCTTATTTTTTTAAACTTAAAATAATTAATAATGGACTTTGTTTTTTATCCTGGAAGGTCTAGAAAAAGGTTTCACTGTGTTAAAATAATGTCATTTTTTTTAAAAGTTATTTTGGTAGTTATTTTCAGATATTTAAGCTACTAAATATATTTTGATATATTCATACGTCAAAACGTATTCCTTTAAATATGTACTATTAATACCCAAATAATATTAGTAATATCGTGAAATATTACTAATGTTGACTACAATTTTTTTTTTTAAATCTAAAATCCTAGCGCGATTCCACAATATTTGTTATTTACTGTTTATTATATAGGCCAGGTCTGGCGAACATTTTTTAGATTAAATTTCCAATATGACGATAATGTTCGGAGAAATCCTTTCGCGTGTCCTCATAAATTTTGAGATACAAAAATGAACTAATGTAATCCTTAACCATAATTGATTAATTACTACATATATAATATAACAACATAATATTATGCACCATTACATTTATTTTACAGAGATAATAAACACAAAGTTGATAAGTCTTAGGAAAGCAATTTTAGCTATGTATTTGAAAAATAATTTACTACTTGGGTAAGAAATATTTAGAAATTGCATTCTATCTTTAATAATTACATTACAAGAGATCAAATTCATGATTTAGTGACCTTAATAAAATTCCAATAAATATTATTAAAGATATTAAAATACTACTTTTATTATACAGTTCTATTTACATTACAGAGTTAGCGGGAAACCACCTTGAACAACAGTGAATACCATTGGCTAATATTTTCGCGTGCCAAGGGCTTGTCAGCCCTGATATACGTTAAAATATAATATAAATGGCCTTATTTGACAGATAGAAACGTTACTAGATCTACTTTCATGTATCAACACGTCCTGTGCGCTGTAGCTGTCATATCTTGATAAATAATACCAATACATCTAAAATAATACTAATAACATAATAAAATGTTATCAATGTTAGCCGCAAGGAAAAATGTTTGTATTTTAAAATGGGCCCCTTTTTTTAAATTAAATTTGGACTGTAGGTTATACAAATATTATGGTGATGAAAAATGTATGATTGTGCTTTTAAGGTGACTTTTCCTTTTATTCTAAAATTACGTCTCACTCCTTTGAAATACTGCTCAAAGTTAGAATCACTCCCCTTGGTCGTAGTTTCGTCACATGAAAAATACAACGATGAGTTGTTTAAAAAAAATACAATAACACGGGGAGTGACGCATGAGTTGTTTTTTTCTTATGGATAGACACATATAATGTGATTTTGATGAGGGGGATCCCACCCATCCCACAATCCCCTGGCTCAGACTCACCGATACCGTCACGTTGCGTTCGATACGTTATATTATATTTTTCACAAGGTCGTCCCATGTGCGAGTCCTCCCCGACTTTAAGAGTCAGTTTAAAAACGTATCACCGACTTTTCGGCCCGTTGCGTCACACGTCGACAGCTCGTCCATTTGCATTTGAATCTAACCACGCGTTCTTAAAAAAATGGTAGGGGTGAGAGGGTGGGGAAGGGCAGGGGTTGACAGGGACAAAGTGGGTTGGTTTTATTTGAACTTCAGTAAGCAAAGAATTAACAAAGCTATTCATTCAATTCCAAAATGATTGTTTCTTTTAGATTTTAGTCAACCTCGGGGTTAACTGCTCTTCTTAGGACCTGATTTTCATGAGTTCAAAACCAGCTGGAGTCAACGGATTTTTCTTGGACGATAAACATCAATTTGACAACTTCCTTTGCAGGGGGAAGTAAAGCCGTCGGTCCTGTGTCAATTTTGGCATGTAGAAGAATCCTTGAAGGTATGTAAAATATCTTTCCCGGCCAAATTGGTAAGCCCTTTCACGTTCGCTCATTGAAATTCTCGTATGCTGACATAATCATTCAGTTTAGAAAAAACACGTTAAATAACTTGAATACACCACATTTGTAAAGATTTATGAGGGCAATAACCCCGACAAAAAGTAACATTCCTATGTTGTATTCTGTCTCAGATTTTACTAAAAGTGGGGGGTTGTAGGGGACTACATGAGCTCACAATTTTTTATTTTAGATATTTATTTGTTCAAGCATAACTATGATAACTTGTTTCTTTTTTCAAACATTTTTTTTTTTTTACTATTTTAAATAGCCGCATGAAAATTAAACAAAATAATAAAATATAATAATAAAAGAACATGAACATTTAAAAACTCACTATTCTAAATGTGAGTCGAAATTTGGTTCATAATTATATATGCATACCATACTTATTGTATTTACCTTTAGTATGGGCTAAAAATATTGGTTCACTTGCTCATAATATTCAGTACTGCCACTTTTAACTACAAACAGTGTTGCCACAAATAATATTAAAATTATTTCTTGCCAAATTAAGATGGTATGGGAATAAATTGTTTTTATCAAAAAAATATTTGCAGGGCCTAATTTTAGTTGACAAAACTCTTTACCGATACAACAAAAAAATAGCTTGGATAGGTAAATAAGATTCTTGTAGACAACCACATGGAAGTTGAGTTCAATTAAATTTAAAATAATATATTAATATTACAAAATATTGAAGTTTGGGCTTAATAAAAACCCTTACATTTAGGATTGCTAGGTTTAAGGGTAAACTAGTTTGTTGTTTCCGGGTGTGGTTTATAAACCATTTCTCAAGACAAACTTATAGGTGACTGATTAGTGAATACTTACTGTTGTTACTAGCTTTGTAATAGGTAGACCTATATAAACAAGTAGACCTAGTGGATGGAGAATAATTTTACAAACCTAAATACGTATTCAAAAAATATACTCCTAACTATTGTTAAGCAATTTATAAGCATTTTTGCTCATGTCAGTGTAAAGTGGAAGTGTACGAGCATAATTATTTTAAGGTTTATTCTGGCAGGAGGTTAACCCACGCTTGTACATTTCCTTGGAAGTCAAGAGTATTGGGTTGCCATCCTGTTGAGAGTAGCATATAGCTCATATAGCTTGCATCCTGTTGACGAGCGAACACGGTGTGACCGATGGACCTTCCTGGCTGGTGAAACTCGAGATCAGCAAGTTTGTGTGTGAGAATAACACACGGTTGTTGAATGTTGGAAGCCATGCTGAGTACATGTGTGGCGGTGTCTAGCACGTCTGACGAAATGACGATATAAAATGTGATCTGGTGGTTCACCCCGCCGGAGGGTCGATCGCGGGTCTACAGAAAGGTTGCGAGACCGTTATCATGCCTGCTCCCTCGTCACGGGACATCTATCCGGGTACTCATGTAGTAGTTTAGTCATCTGACTGGATTAATAAATATATCTAATTGGACTAACTCGCCAGTCTCACTCCCCACGAACCATCCATCCCATCCTCTACCGCTTGGGGTCCAGTCTAACCATGTAAGTCCCTACGGTGCCCCGGTAGTGCTGTAGTAGGGTTGGCTACCGGGCACCCAGATAAAAAGGGGACTTTATAGAAGCTAAATTTTTAAGTTTATAGAATAGTGACGTAGTTATCGATAATGTAACTGAAATTTACTCGGTATTAAATTTGCTAATAACAAAAACATAAATATTTCACCTCACCTCTTCAACGTACAGAGTTTAATGGTATTTAGGGATGCAATTACAGTAGCAACGTTATTGGAACTTGTTTTGTTCAAATTTTGGATTTTTCAAAAATAAAGATGGCACTCTCCATAAACCTAAAACTATATATATATATATATATATATATAGCACTTATCCACGTGATTGCGGTATGAATCTCCGCTTGGGTCACCCTACCCCTCCTGCAAAAAAAAATATTAGTTTTTAATAATTTTGGAGGTAGCTACAACACTCGAGTGATAAGTGTGTGAGGTTTCATCTTTGTACATTATCAATAAGTTCAAAAAATACTCTGGAAAACTGACAAACAAACACCACGTGGCTATTAAGCCATACATATATACACATATATATATATATATACACACATACAGTAGGCATTTTTTTAATTCAAAGTCCAGGGGATATCTAAAAAAAAATTTAATATAAAAAAATTCTAATTAACCATTTTTATAAATATCTAAGCAATTAGTAAGCAATAAATCAATAACTTCAAAATATGCTACATATAATATCACACATTTTATATATACTAAATAAAACACACTTACAGAAATAAACAAGAAAAATTCAACCACAAACTATAAAACCCTTGAAAAAAGTAGTATACAAAAATTGCAGATTTGTCAATAGACTAAGGCCAAATTTATTTGACATTATCGGCTTATGGGGGTGAGGGTGGGGGGG
>CABFVZ010002793.1:71752-99851 GCA_902151445.1 Timema monikensis
CCCCCCCCCCCCTCCACATAGACACAGAAATAGTTTAGAATGAGGGTCGATTTCGTACACTATTTTTTTTCCCGAGGAGGGTGAGCATATTTTTATCACAGTTATCTCTGAAAAGTAATTATAAGCCAGAATAACAAAATGTTCTTCAAAAATGTGTTAAAACAAACAAACAAACACACAGACAAACACTTCCTTTTATTATTATTATTATAGATATTCACGCAATCTGCGATTTTATTACCCGTAAGGACTATCCGACCCACCTCGGTGGCGTAGTTAGCTAACGCGCTGGATTAGTATTGATCTAGACTGCCGAAGACGGAAAGATCGGGGTTCGAATCTCCAACGGGTGAACTAGGGGTGGTTTATCCTAAATGGTTTTCCACTCTCCCTCCACACAAATATGTGTTCACGTCCTCCAGATTCAATCTTCACAATTCTTAACACATTATTGTAATTAGTACTTAAGCGTATAACCCGAACGGGTAGTAAGACGTGGTGCTGAATTTAAAAAAAAAAGGACTATCCGTACACTTACGCTAGTGAGGTATAAATGTTAAAAATAGAATTTAGAGGAAGTGTACCCGTATTTGCGTGGAAAGAAAGCGAGTCCCAGGCTATAAATATAGAGGTCCCGGGATTAACCCCCGACGCTTCCACAATTTCTGTAAAGAAGTGGTTGACCTCGGCGGTCTGGGGATAAAGTGCTCACCTCAGGAGTGAAGCACACGAGCTCGAACCCAGCCGGGGTCGACGGAGGGTAAGTGAATCCGTTGGTCCCAATTCGATTGTGGCATGTAATAGAACCCTGGAAAGTATGTAAAAACACCTTAGGCCCTTTCTCTCTCACTCATAGAAATTCTCGTACGCTGATATAAACAGTTGGTTTAGAAAGTGCACGTCAAATAAACGTGAAACGGGGTGTGTGCAATAGAGTCAACTTGGCGTCGTGAGGAAAAAATGATGACCTACTTGAATGAAAAAGTAGCGAATCCGGTCTAGAAAACTGAGACTAACGGCCGTAAGGCACGTTGTACAAACTACATTACACCATCCATCCGCAGATGTTGGTCAATCTACGCCAACAGATTACAATTGTCCATTCGTTACGAATCGATTACGCGCTGACGCCATGGAGTTTGTAAAGTATATATACTATATATTTATTAATTGCGCTAATGTTTTTGTTGGGATGATAAAAGAAGCATTTAGATAAAATGTACCTGAATTCGCATGGAGGAGGAGTGTGGGAAACCTCAATCTCTCCATCATCGGCAATCCAACGTATTGTGAGTTTGACGCCTTAGTAGTTTTACCATGAGACCACCGACGCGGAAATTGGTATAGCTAAAATGCGTTGCCCCGGATGGGCTGGTAGCAAGTTATAATAAATATGGGGGGTGAGGGGTGGATGTACTATAATACAATGTAGGGGTCTATAGAGAAATATAGAAAGAAAAATATACATAGGTTACAATCCCTTAGTTTTATAACCACTATCAGGTGACCTGGTGATCTAGGGGTAAAGTGTCAGACTTCTGTGCTGGAGGTCCGGGGTTCAATCCTTGGTCCTGGCACAGATTTATCTGATAACCAAACCCTTCCTTCCCCTCCGACAAGGAGTGTATTAATCACAGCTTGTGAATGTGGAAAATGCCAGGCCTCCGCCGTGGTTCGGATTCCACGTTAAACTGTAGGTCCTCCATTTCATCTCACAATCACCCTACCATTATACATTAGCGTAAGTGCGTATAACCCGAACGGGTAGTAAGACTCGGTGTTAACAATAATAATAGTAATAATAATAATAATAATAACATAACCACTATCAGTTTTGAACTCATTCGAACTTAATCAATGAGCACTTGTATATAAGATATTTCCACCCTAAACGGTAATATTAGACAAGAGTTATAAAAAACAAAAACACAACCCAAACGCGGTGCATCTCTTTGAGGAAACACCGTGGGAAAGTGACCACAAGCTTATATAACTCAGGAAGCATCAATAAGTAATACCGTGGCGCTGCGGCGTGTACCGAGGGGAAATTACCCCTCCTTCGTCTAGAAATAGTAGACGAACTATATTACTCATGTTCGGTGATTCCTATTGTTAACGATGTTAGTCTGTACTAGACTTAGAGCAAAGATGGGAAAATTATATTTCAATGTAGCCACAGGTGTGGTGAATTAAAAGTCAAATTCGCCATGCCATTTAAAGATTGAGAAATTATGTGGCTCAGTCGAACATTTAAAACAATTGTTTGAACAAGTTTATTCAAAACATGTTCTCTTTGACTAGTCAGTTACTACTTTCCCAGAAGCAAGTGATGAAAACTGTTCAAATTGAAAATGTATGATGATTTAATGCACAATTTGACAATCTTTTGCTTCCAATGTCAAGTTAAAAGTCACCACACGACGTCAGTAAAATGTTTCTTCTACTGTGAGAGCTGGCAAACTCTAGTTCATCGCATTTATTTGAGCCATTTCGCCACTTGTGGCGATTGGAGATAGGGTTGCCCACCCTGGCCTTAGAGGATGAGATCGTGGCTTGAAAGCACCAGAAAGCTTCTGAGAACCTGACAAGCGTGCAGAAAGTTATTTTCCTAAAGGGAGGGGGAAGGGAATAATTGTACTAATCATACATTCTTTCCCTGAATACTCTTTCCATGTCCTGATGAAGTAAGGGGGGATATTGAATATAAGGGTGTGGAACCAGTGGAAACACTTAAAATAACTTAAGCCTAATCAACTAAACTCTGATGACCATTGGGATATTTCCCCTTTCAGTGAAATTACCTATAGTACCAGCCAGGAATTGAGCAACGGGACCCTTAGGTGGGTGTCAGGGAGCAATGACCACTATATCATGGGGCCTTCAGTTGAAAATGTAAGTATAGTCTTGAAAATTAGAGGGAATTGTGTTTTGTTTATTAAAAACTAGCTGGTTTACCCATTCTTCGCACGGAGAATCTATAATGTAGCTTTGTTATCCTTAGTAAATAAAAATCTGTCAAGTGTGTCCTGAAATTTAATGAAAACCTTTTTCTTTATTTAAAAAGTTTCTCACAGGTATGTTCATGACAGATATTCAACAATTGTTGATATCACCATGTAACTAACATTAAATCATATTATATTTGTACTGAAGCAATATTTTATTTACTTTGGTCAAAGAAAGTTATGCTTTATAAACTGCAAAAACACTGAACTTTCTCGCGTTCTCTATAATTCCACACCCTAACTTTTGGAACCTGGGTGCTACATCCCCTTGGTATAACACCTCACCATTTAATAGTTCACAGTGCTAGGCTGCTTGTGTATCTCCTCCCCAACTCATGTTACCTGAGCGCTTTATCCCCTCACAATAGCAACTCGCCCTATTATGATGCTTGTTTACCTTCTACAAACAAATAAAGTACTAAAATAATAGTGTTGACGTTTCTCACGTCTTGATTGGTTAGACCGTTAGAGGGAACACGTGGAAGACTTTAATTACGTAACACTAACGTAAAGAGTTATCCCATGGGCAACTTTTACGTTAGCCGCTGAGACCTATGAACCAATTTTAATAGGACAGATTGAAAATTTACCAGATCTACTTCCATGTATTCATGTATCAAGTCATGTGATCTTTGGCTATCACTTTTGATAGATGTCATCAACAGCTATAAAATAATAATGCGTGGTAAAATATTATCAATGTTAACAGCAAAAAGATATGTGTGTATTATCTAAAATGGCCCTTTATTTAATTATGACTATATATTTTTAGCTGTTAATGAGATGGTGTGTGTCTACGTGGATAATAGCGCCAGTTTCACCTTTTGTGGTTTTCCAGTGATGGGGAGATTGGGTTTCAAATCGCTTCCAAGTGTAACTGACGCGCACGGATACGTGTCTTGAATCGATGCTTCCCCTTAACTCTAATATGTAGAGAAGATAACGATTACTAGTACAAGAAAAAAAGAGGGATCATGTTGCTGAAATATAGAATAATACTTAGGTAACCGAAATAAATGTATTATAACAAAAAATAAGATGAGATAAAGGTTTACAGTAGAAGAACAAGATTTAAAGTTAAATATCGTTTACAGTATATAGTGTCGTAAATATCAGTTCAGAGTATCAAGTATAAATGCAAGGCAAAAAGGAAAACAACACCTTTAGATTGAACATAATTATGGTAGGATTAACAGAGCAGAGTAGCAGAGTAGAGGTGCTCTTTTCCTATGTAAGTTTCCACTCTCTCTTCACGCAAATACGGGTACACTTACTCTAAATTTTGGAATACTCTATTATCGTAGATATGCGAATATCTCTGAGATAGAACGTGATTTTTCTTTTCTCATTTGTGTTAGACATATTACAACAAAATATACTCTTAGTAGTATTATGGTGAGGTATTTAACGTGCACTTTCTAAACCGACTGATTATATTAACACACGTCTTATAAACTAACTTAAATCTAAAACATACACAACATCCAGCCCCCGACCATTAATTTATCACTGGGAAAAGGGAAGCCCAAATTTCAATAATGATACATTTTTCACACATGCCATGAATCGAACCTAGAACTTTTAACTTAGTAGGCAGACTTAATAAATACTGAGATAAGGCCAGTTAAATCTATATACAACCCGATTCGACTGTCCCATTTTTAAAAGCGTCAAACTTGAGATATACTTTACTTCGTAGAACGGGTAGATCGGGGATCGAATCTTGGTCGGTTGTACTGAGAGTGTTCTTTGTTTTTTCCAATGTCCCTACATGCAAATGCGTGTACATTTCCTCTGAATTAATTCTTAGCACCGCGTCTTACTACCCGCTAAAGTTATACGCATATATCATAATTATTATGCTAATGATTGAGGGATGAAAAATGTTGAATTTAGAGGAAGTGTACCCGCATTTACGAGGAAGAAAAGTGGAAAAACCTTTTATAAAAAACTTTCCGTACACATGACCAAGATTTGAACCTCAATCTAGCCGTCATCTGCAGTATAATCTAACACGAGTGTGATGCCTTAGACCATGCAATCACCCAAGCAGGTAATGCAATCTTACTAATCCCTAGCACTTGAATGTAAATAGTAAATAGGCGTATGATCCTAACGTTTGGGTAGTTAGTTAAAACGCGGGACTGAAAAAAATAAATATTTTTATGACTAAAGGCATAAATCACAAATTAGTTCAAACGGTTTTGTTTATTTTCTGAGCAGTCAAAATGATCCAAAATAAGTTTATAAATATCCATTACAGTAAAAAAATAACGTCTTCCGAACAAAAACATGACAATAAATCATCAAAGTTCGTCCACCTGTCCTTATACCACCCCCCCCTAAAAAAATGAGAGAATAAAAAGGTAAAAGTCAGGCGGGAGTGTAACAACCCACTTGTTTGTGACATACAATCTCCCCCTGCTAACTTATGCAACACGGAGGTAAAAAGTCGGCCCGTGCTTGCGGTCCGCTCGTTTGGCCATCAGTTTAAACACCAGCTCCTACTCCCACGTGAATAATAGATCGCCTTACGTCACATGTAATTACTGGACGTTACAAACCCTCGACATAGGGGGGTTACAAGAGGGAGGGAGGGGGTTGAGGGAAGGAAACACACACACATGCGCGTGGTGCTCACAAAAACACGTCAATGTCGTGTCATGTAAAGTGGGTGCAAACAGTAGGTGGATAGGATAAACTCAAATTCACAACACTGCTCTGTAGTAATAGTAGTTTACAGTTTTACTTGCTTTTATGCACGAGACATTATAGTAGGTTCGATGCAAGATAAACTCTTATAGACAACACTTCTCTGTAGATGTAGCTTACAGTTTTACTTTCTCTTGGGTACAACATATTATAGTAGGTTTGACATAAGATAAACTCTTATAGACAACACTGCTATGTAATTATTATAGTTTACAGTTTTACTTTCTCTTATGCATGAGATACTATAGTAGGTTTGACATAAGATAAATACTTCCTACACAGTAACTTTAAAGGGCTAACGTTGAAAAAAGGTCACTATTTAGCCTACACTTGTAAAAATAGGCACAATATGTCTAAAGGGACTGCTGCATATACCTTGGAATATACATCCTTGAAAGTAATTATAGTTATCTTTTAAACATTATTATAAATTATCCTTGTAGTGAATCAGCTACCTTCTTATTACGGCTGCAATAATACTCTTGGAAGATATTTGGAACGGCCACCCTAATCAAATTTATGAAATAATACTCTTGGAAGATATTTAAAGTGGTCATTAGCTGGTTATTTTAGGAAAATTAAATGCCCCAAGTAGCTCTTTGAAGTTGTCTTCACCTGTAGTTTTTTTTAGCACTGCGTCTTACTACCCGTTAGTGTTAAACGCTTTTGTACTAATTACTCAGTTTTAGGGGTTAGGAGGGTTATATTTAAAGGAAGTGTACCCGGATTTGCGTGGAGGAAGAGTGAAAAACAATTTTGGAAAACCACCCTCAGTACACCCGACCAAGATTTGAACCTCGGTCTTCCTGTTGTCGGCAGTCTAGTCTATTACGAGAGTAGCGCCTTAGCCATGCGGCCACCGAAGCGAGGACCTGTAAGTTATTTATTTATTTTATCACCACGTCTTACTACCCAATCAGATTATACGAATATCCTATATGATAATTACTTTAATGGGGTATATATGAGAAGGGATTATTTTAGAGGTAATTTACCCGCATTTGCGTTGAAAGAAAGTGGGAAAACATTTTGTAAAAACTACCCTCAGAAGACCTGACTGGGAAAACCAAACTTTCCATCTTCAACAGGCCAGCTCAACACGAGAATACACCTTAGACCATTCAGCCATTGAAGCTAGTACCTGTAACTTTAATTTTTGAAAATGTTATGCCTCTATATGCTATTTGGAGGGTCTTTACATCGTTGGGAACGTGGAGTAAACGTCAATCACAATTGGTATAGTTCTCCGGTGACGGAAAGGTCGGGGTTTGTATACCAAAGGGTGGATTTTTGTATTTTTTCCCACTCTTCCTCCACTAAAATACTGATTGATATATTTCTTCTAAATTTTTACCTTCATAAAATATTATTCGATCTGTGTAGCTCTGTGTGTGTGTGTGTGTGTTTAGCCCTTTCGGGTAGTAAGATTTGGTAAGAAAAACCCAACAAAAATACCCTTTATGAAAAGGATGCACGAACTCACGCATTGTACTTTTTATTTTTTATTCTCCGACAAGTTTCGATGTATGGTGGGTGAACTATATATTTCGTTTGTTATGTATCCAAAACCAAATTAATAAAACAATGTAGATTTTGCACGTCAATATTTTGTTGCTGAAGTAGCTATTTCAAAATGCTCTTTCAGTCAATAGTTAATCATACACCGACGCTAACCTCACTTGCATTTGTGTGGACGACGCGTAAATGTGTAATGAGTCGCGGTTGTGTAGCCTTCCGCAAGGTGCTTCAAGAAAAGGTAGATTGCGTTAGAACATGCATAGGTGGGGTTTTGGTTTTTTTCTTGTTTTGACGTAAAAAGAAGCGAAAAATGGAAAAGTTAACATTTTATTTTTCTGTATGACTTGTATTCAACAACCTATCCAAGCTATCAGAATATTTAAACTACTAAGATCTAAAGTCGATATTTGAATATACAGTAAATTTATATGTTTTTTTTAGCACCATGTCTTACTACCCATTAAGGTTATACACTTATGTACTAATTACGCTAATGATTTTTAAGGATTAGGAAGGTTATATTTATAGTAAGTATACCCACATTTGCGTGGAATTATAATGGGGAAAAAAGGGGTGACCTGGCGGTCTAGCGGTAAGGTGTTGGACTTCTGTGCTGGGGTCCAGGGTTCAATCCTCGGTCCCGGTACAGATTTATCTGATTTCCAAACCCTCCCTTCACCTCTAACAAGACGTGTATTAATCACAACTTGTGAATGTGGGGAATACCAGACCTCCACCGTGTTTCTGATTCCACGTTAAACTGTAGGTCCTCCATTTCATCTCACAATCACCCAACCATTACACATTAGCGTAAGTGCGTATAACCCGAACGGGTAGTAAGATGCGGTGCTAATAATAATAGAGTGTAAAACAATTTTGGAAAATCACCCTCAGTACACCCGACCGAGATTCGAACCTTGATCTCCCCGTCATTGACAGTTTAGTCTACTGCGAGAGTAGCAGGTATGCATCCATTTGAATGGAAGAAGAAATGGGTAGTCATTTTCCCAAGATTTTATTTTATCTTAACGTGCACTTTCTGAACCTACTGATTATATCAGCACACGACTTATAAACTAACTAAAACAGAGACAACAGCCAACCCCCGGATGTTAATTCATTACTGTGAAAAGATAAATTCACATTTTATACCAACGATTAATTAATTATTCGGGCAAACTGGAAATCGAACCCAGGGCAATAGGCAGACACGATACCGACCGAGCAAATGTATCAGACCCTCGATTATAACCCTGTCCCCAACATAATTTTACAGCCCTCTACATAAATCTAGCTTCTATTCTCTCTTTTTTACTATTTCTGGAGCTCGTTCCTGGAATGCACTTATCTAAATATTAAAACTGCTGTCACTATAATAACCTTTCAGCATAAAGCTTGATTCATACGCTCACCGATAATATAAACCAGAATCTGCCTCAGAGGCGCAGCAATTCACACACTTTAAGTTGACCCATGCCATGATGCATTGCAACGCTTTAAAACACCTGATTATCAACATATTTTATTTTCTAGTAGATAAACATATACTTTATATCATTCTCCCGATGTATGTTTTCATATTATAACGCTGTGTCGTGGCACAATCCAATACACCATTAAACACACTTTACATTAACGGGTAATTTCAAATCTCCTCACAACGGACAACGAAGCTGTCTGCTTGCTTCTAGTTCTACAGCGCATGCGTTGTCAAATGCGCATGCGCACTGATTTAAGATGGTTGGTTCTGAGATATGATTGGTTCTTCTGTGCCTAACATCTCGGGTAGAGCGGACAAAGTAGAGAATAGTTGAACTTCAGCAGAACAGCTCGCGACGATTAAGCGGAACTCTTGTGATTGGCTTAGAGCGCGTCACGTGACCACGTTTCTTTTCTGCGCTAGTTTTTCGGCGAAAGTGTGAATCCACATTAAGATTGCTCGAGGTCTGCGGACAGACTCTCTCGACCACTGGTTTGAGGGGAAATGTGTGGAAAGTGAGACTATTGTTATTATTATTATTATTACTTTTATTATTATTATTATTATTAAAAGCGCCGCGTCTTACTACCCGTTCGGGTTATACGCACTCACGCTAATGTGTAATGGCAGGGTGGTTGTGAAATGAAATGGAGGACTTACAGTTTAACGTGGGATCCGAACCACGGTGGAGGTCTGGCAGTCCACACATTCACAAGTTGTGATTAATACACGTCTTGTCAGAGGTGAAGGAAGGGTTTGGCAATCAGATAAATCTGTGCCGGGACCGAGTACAGAAGCCCGGCACCTTACCCCTAGACCATCAGGTCACCCTGATATTCAACAACTGTTGAAGTCACCATGTGAAGAAAATTAAATTTTATGGTTGTACTGAATCAATATTAGATTTATTTTGATAACAAAATTTATATCTAAACTGTAAAGAACACTGACCTTATCTCACGTCCCCTACATCCTCGCCTCAATTCTACTCATAATCGTAAATGATCTATAAGTACGTTGAAGCCTTAACAATGATTACATTATATTTTTACATTATGATTTAAGTATAAGATTTGTGCTACTTAACTCTGTGAAGTAACCCCCCACCCCCTATGTATTAACATTTAGACGGGATCCCCCTCCCTCTCCGTAGATATATTTAATATCCTCTGATTTCATCAAATATGAAGCTGAAAGATGGCCTTAATTCAAACTCCAAATTACACTTATAGATGCAGTCAGTTTTCAAAATTCTGCCGGAGAAGACAACTTTAAATTGCTTCTAAAGACATTTAACTGCCAGAAAAATTCAAGCAAGGTGCCATCTAAATAGCGTCTAGAAGCATCCAAATTTCAAAAATTTCTCAATTGACGTCTACTCTAAATAGCTATTAGGAATATCAAAATTTGAAAAAAAATATTATAATAATAAGAGAGAGTTACTCTAAATAGCTTTTACAAGAATAGGCCTATAATTCCCGAAAATGTTGAAAGTTCAATTCCAAATTATTAAGAGCGAGACCAGGGAGTGTGGTGTATGTGTGGAGGGTCATTGCCCCTCCTGGGATAAATTAATCCCCGTATATATATATGTATGTATGTATTTCGCACCTTCTGATATTCTAGAATATGAAGCTGAAAGACTTGCATCAAACTGCAAATAACTTCTAAAAGTATTCAATTTTAAAAATTTTCTGGGAGAGGGTACCTCCAAATATATTCTAGATACATGTAATTTTTAAAAAAAAGTCCAGCTGAGAACAATTCCAAATAGCATCTAAAAGTATCCAATTTTCAAAAACGTCCAGTTGATGATTATTCTAAATAGCATCTAAACTTTTTTTTTAAATGCTGGAGAAGAACGCTTCAAATATCTTCAAGTCTCATCTAACTGTCGGGGGAAAAAAAAGGGAGTGAGAGGGTTTGTGGAATGAAAGGCAGTTTCTTACTCAAATATTGTTCAGTTGCCACTGATGTATACACTGAATATCATATATTTGAGGGAACTGCATGGCTACTATTAGGAAACAGCTTTGTCATTTCCTGTATTTGTATAGTCAATCTTCTATTTTATTTTATTTTTTATTTAGCACCGCGTCTTACTACCCGTTCGGGTTATACGCTTTAAGTACTAATTACGCTAATGGTATAGGAATTGGGAAGGCTGAATTAGAGGAAGTAAACCTTCATTTTCGTGGAGAGAGAGTGGAAAAACATTTAGGAAAAAGCACCCCCAGTTCACCCGACCGAGATCCGAACCTTGATCTCCCCATCCTCAGCAGTCAAGCTCAATGCGACAAGCGCGTTAGCCAACTACGTCACTGAGGCGGGTAATCTTCTATTAAATATAAGAAAAGTTTCGCAACGCTGGTTCGTTGAGGTTGCAGTAGTTAATTTTTAACCTCAATACGCCACCTTCAGACATAAATGAAAGCGAGGAGATTTGGTAACATTTAACAGAGATAGAGCTTTTCTCCATTAAATCTGAAGTTCCCTCAGAGATTATATTAGGTGTAGCACATTTAATATGATAAACAAGCACAAAGGAGTACATTTTCTGCACAAAATTATGTGTAAATATTTATAAACGTCACACATTAAGTTGGGGAACCAGACGAAACAAGGATGGTTGATGACGTCATTCAAACCGAGTTATATTGTGTCAATGCCAATCTTTTTACAAATTGAAAATAGTTTTTAGCTTGAAACTAGTATTTCTCTCGTTTGTAAAGAATTTTTAAGTGAACTACCACAGACGCCACTTCCACAAAAATGAAACCTTCCAAAAAGTTGTTTTCTAAGTTCGTATTTCAATAATGTAAAAACGGTTATAATAAAATAATAATTAAAAAAAGTTTGTTGTGAAATTTTTATCTGCCAAAAGAAACAGCTGCTCAACTTACGACGAATGGGCACATGAGAGTAGATCTGTAGGCCTGTATAAATTAAAAAACACTATATATATATTAGTTTTAATAAACTCCTAGAATTCTCAAAAACTTTAGTGAAATTTTTTTTTGTGATAGTAAGGGATACATCAAGGAATATTTTACATAAAAAAAACTTTACCAACATCAATAAACACAAAAGTATGAAAAAGTGTTTTGGAGTGTTCCCAAGATAAGAGGAGCTTGTTTATTATTATTATTATTATTATTAGCACCGCGTCTTACTACCCGTTCGGGTTATACGCACTTACGCTAATGTGTAATGGTAGGGTGATTGTGAGATGAAATGGAGGACCTACAGTTTAACATGGAATCCGAACCACGGTGGAGGCCTGGCATTCCCCACATTCACAAGATGTCTTGTCAGAGGTGAAGGAAGGGTTTGGTAATCAGATAAATCTGTGCCGGGACCGAGGATTGAACCCCAGCCGCCAGCACAGAAGTCTGACACCTGGAGCTTGTTAAAACTGTAAGCCTACCAGTACCATTGGTTTACCAATTTGACGTATCACACACAGCCGCTCACATGGGAATATATTTTCGTTGACATGTTCTACTGAGTGTTATTATATAATTTTATATAGTTTCAATTAACTCTACTTTTGTGAATGTGGGGAAAGCCAGGCCGCCACCGTGGTTCGGATTCCACGTTAAACTGTAGGTCCTTCATTTCATCTCACAATCACCCTACCATTACACATTAGCGTAAGAGCGTATAACCCGAACGGGTAGTAAGACGCGGAGCTAATAATAATAATAATAATAATAATTAACTCTACTTAACCTGGAAACACTCTACGCTAAGCCACTGATAAATAAGATTATTCCTTATATGAGCGCCTTTTTAAAAGATACCAATTTTACTCAAATGTATTTATATTTAATATTGTGTGTTCTACAACCAAGGCCGTAATCAGGAGAGGGGGGTTGGGGTTCAACCCCCCGTCCCCCACCCCACAAAATTTTATGAACAAAATATATATGGCTTTATTTATGGTTCAAACAATATCAAACTTAAGGTACAAGTGCAACTACACTTCAGAGAGCTTCTATAGGTGTTTAATATTTAGAATTTTTCCTATCCTTTGGCAGTTATAGGGTAATGTTGACATAAAAAAACAGTTCAGATAGCTTTTAGAACTGTTTATCATTTATAATTTTTTATAGTCTCGGTCAATTGGGGGATGTGCCCACCAAACCCCATGAAATTATTGTCTGGCCACGGTCTTGTCTGCAACAGTCATTTTTGGCTTTTTTTTATCACCACGTCTTACTACTGATCTAGGCTATATGCGTATGTACGAATTACTCTAGTGTGTAAGGGATGAGGGAGGTTAAATTTATAGGAAGTATACCAACATTTGCGTGGAGGGAGAGTGAAAAACAATTTAGGAAATATCACCCTCACTACACCCGACTGCAGTCTAGTGTATTGCGAGAATTATGTCTAAGACCATGCGGCCACCAAAGCGGGCTATATATTATTACAGAAACATTCCACCAAAGAGCATAAATGATATAATAAACACTGTTACAAAAACATTGAGAAAAAAAATTAGTCCCTCTGGCCAGCAAAGAACATAATCAATTTCAAATTCAAAAGAACTAAATAAAAAATATATTCCTATAGGCGAGAATGACACCTTAGACCTTTCGACCACCGAAGCGTGTTATTACATTTGTTCGTGGACGTAGGGAGGGATATTTATGAGTTTCAAAACCCCATCCCTCTTAAATGTTCCCAAGCTTTTGTATATGAAGCTTAAAGATTAAAAATACGAGTATATGGCCCCGGACACAGACAAATAATATACCCAGACACTCAACCTCCAGGTTAAAATGGTTGCGCTCCTTTTGACATCTTGAGTTCTTCACCACTAGGATCGCTGCGGTTAGTCCTATCATCACCCAGCAGTGACACTAGCGAAGACCAGTGTTGAAGGACTCAAGCTGACAAAAGAAGGGCATCGAAACCCCCGTAAGGTTGAGAGTCTTGTTTCTTACTTGTCTGTGACCTCGGATCAAACTTAAAATAATTTATTCAGATATTCACTTTTCTAAATTTTTTCAGGAAAGGAATACATCACACCGCGTCCAGAGGTATTTAATTTTCAAAATATTTCCAGGTGAATATCACTCTACATGGCTTTTAAAGGCCTCTGATTTTTTTAAAAAATACCAGGAGGCCATTTCAAGTAGCTTCTATAAGCATATAATATTGTTTTTAATATAAGAGAGAACCACTCCTGTTAGCTTCTAAAAATATTCAAATTTCGAAAGTGTGTCGAGGGAAGAACACTTTCAATAGTTTCTAAAGATATCTGATTTTTTTTTTAAAAAATCTGGCTAGGAGCATTCCAAATAGCTTCTAAGGGTATCAAATTTCAGAAAAATTTCCAGGGGAAGATCATGCCAAATAACTTTTAGAGATATTTAATTTTCTAAAATAAAAATCAGGTGAGGAACACTAATAGGTTTTAGGGACATTCAAATTTCAAAAGATGTCTTGAGGACCCCATCAAATACCTTCTAAGGAATATAATAATTCATAAACAAAATTCTGTATGCACACTACTTAAAATATGTTTTAGAGGCATCTGATTTTCAAAAAATTTCCGAAGGAAGACTAATTTAAATAGTCTCTAGGAATATCCAAATTAAAAAAAAAGAATGAATCGGGAAGAGCGTTTCTAAATATTTTTTAAAAGAGGATGATTTTCAAAAACCTTCCAAATGAGTACGACTCCTAATAACTTCTAGTATCATCCAGCTTTCTAACATTAACTTTGGGGAGGAAAGTAAAGAGTCCCTAAAAATCTTGTTTTTGATACTTGTCCCTCCCCTTTACACCCTGACTGTATAAAATAGCAATTTTCTTATTTCAAACTGATGTCATAAACTTCTGATTTTGAAACCCCCAAAATAATTCTCCCTACGCCCATTAATTTATTAACTTAGATTTATTGAGATACTTAATTGTGATTGACATATTACAAATGCCTTTAAATATCTTACTCTAAAAAAAAAATTAAAGTAATTAAGTTAGCTCCGTACTCTTTGACTATAAAATGTGAGTGTACTTCCCAGATTCCATCGAAGCTCTGAACGCTTGCTTTTTTTCTATAAATAATTGAATCAAGAGCTACAATTACACGTTAAACAACTAGCACAGCCCATAATCGATGCCAGGGAAATAAACAGGACAAATATTGTTTCAGTGAATGACAGTTACTATCCTTGTCCGGGGTTTAGAAAAAAGAAAAAAAACTGGAATTGCAAGAAAATGGGGCGCCTAAATGAAAGTTCATCCGTGCACAAAATTACACATCGTAGACCTCCTGAAGTCAATGATAAATCACTGTGGCACCCCTAAATTCCCCCGGCATACTAGGTGAAGTTAAAAACCAACTCGCACATTTCTACATAGTATTCTACTGAACCCATTTAATTTTTTTTAAATATGTTTAGTAGGACAGCAATGGAAAAAACATTATGTTTAGTAGGACAGCATTGGAAAAAAACATATTTTTAGTAGGACAGCAATGGAAAAAACATATTTTTAATAGGACAGCAATGGAAAAAAACATATTTTTAGTAAGACAGCAATAAAATAAAATAAAATGTTTACTAAGACAGTAATGGAAAAAACATATATTTAAACAGATTTTAAATACCTAATATTTTTATTTGATTTGAAAACACAAATAAAAAATAGTTTATATATCTATATTTGTTTCATGAAGCCTCACAGTAATCTTCGCTAACCCCAGGTTGTGAGGCTCTAAGCTAAGGCATTAGTACAAGTTTTACAGAAAGTTAAAATCAAGTAAACCTCCCCTCTAACCCTCCCCTGATTTGACTTTTAGCGTGCCCCGTAAGTCGCCTAACGTCAAGACGTGTAAGAAGGGCGAAGACTCCGCTCGACTGATCTGTATCGACCCGGCGCCACGCGTCCCCCGGTGTCTTGCTCCCATTCTACCCCCATCCCCCCATCCCTTGGCCCTACACAGTGTACTGGAGAACCTGTATATACTTAACTGGGCGTGTTCGGGCTACGGGAATATGGGAGGGCGGACATCAAAGCGCTTTCAGTGTTCGCGGCCCGATACTTGTCATGCACGGTTGCTAAGCGACCGTCGTCCGGTCTTCAAAACAACCGCCCGATATTGGTCCGTCGGCCATTTGATTCCGGTCGCGTATATACTGGGATATAATTATATATATAGTAAATATGTACGGGTAATATTGTTCTTGGGAAGTTATTAGTAGAAATTGGACGTTGAATAATTGGTATCGGTCAAAGTTGTTCGTTTTTACCTTGAACAGAGAACTGGCTTTTAAATTCTATCTATTTCTAATTTGATGACATCAAGGTCCTTCAAAATAAAGACGCGTCTACCCACTTAGATTAAGAATAGAACTAATTAACAAAATTGATATTGTGATTTGATGTCGAGTTTAAAAAGTTGTCTCAGTTTGGTTTTTTCTTTGAATTTCACTTTTGACCTCCCCGCTTCGCTGGTTACATAATCTAATGTGTCATTCACTCTCTTGTTAGGCTGGATTGCCAGTGATAGGGAGAGATCAAAATTCGATACTCGGTCGGGTTTACTGAGAGTGTTTTTTTCCCTAAATGGTTTACCGCTCTCCCTTCACGTAAATACGGATACATTTCCTCTCAAATGAAACCTTCCTAATTATTATTCAATTTGCGAAATTGATGTATACGTACAGCCCTATTGGGTACGAAGATATGGTATAAAAAACCTTTTGACCATTTTGAAGTGGCAGTAAATAATCAGAGCATTTCCCTCATTAGAAAATCCTGTTTAAAATGAGGAGTTTTGCTCTTACTGAGTCACAGTACAGTTTATGCCTAATTAAATACAATGGATACCACCTATATTAATCATTTCAGGATACATCGATTGGTAACAATAAGTGATTAAATAAATAAGTGGCTGTCCAGCCTTATTTTAATATTTTTTTTTACCATCGTGTCTTACTATCTGTTCAAGCTATACACACTATATATCACAGTAGCCCCATGACTTCATTGGTGCTGACTGACAGCTTTGAAAAGCTACCAGACCAAATTACAGTGAACTTACCACATCTATGGTTTTTACATGACAGCTAGCAAAAGCTATCAGATGGTATCAGTAATGCCAACATTGTCTAAAAGTAACTTTTATCACCATATATGAAAATAATTTGTATTTACTAATTACTACTATTATTATTACTACAGATTTCTATGCTGGAAGCCGGGGTTCAATCCTCGGTCCCGGCACAGATTTATCTGATTTCCAAACCCTTCCTTCACCTCTGACAATATATCTTGGGAATGTGGGGAATGCCAGGCCTCCACCATGGTTCGGATTCCACGTTAAACTGTAGGTCCTTCATTTCATCTCACAATCACCAACCCTACCATTACACATTAGCGTAAGTGCGTATAACCCGAACGGGTAGTAAGACGCGGTGCTAATAATAATAATTATTATTATTATAATATTATTACTAAAAATATTATCAATAACTTTTAACAATACTTCCCCAAAGATTAAAGTATAATTTTACTTTCCATAATCAAATTTAAGAAAAAAGTCTAGTAATTTCATTTTAGTTTTTCTTTTAACTCTTGTGGCAATTACGAGTTAAATAGAGCGTGAAATTTTATATTTAATGGTATTATATTCAGTTATTAATATTTTTATAGCTGCCCTCGCATATCTTTAACATAAATAAATGGTTTGTGATAATAAAAAGAAAAAAACATTCAAAATGTTTGAGAAATAATATAAAGTTTAAATCTTGTAAACAACGAGTATTAATACCTTTGCCGCCTAACCAGCAACGGTCCTCTTTTTTCTACGTCATCAACCGGCAGCCTCTACCAAGTGGCCATATTTGTTTTCGGCATATAACGTCACTTTTAACGTTCTCTTGCTTTTAATAAATAACTTGAATTAAACAGCAAAAGAAAACTTCAATACTAAGCAAACAACCAAACGGTTATTCTCATAACCAAAATCTAACCATTTTAAAATACATTATAACAATGAATTATCGTATAAAGTACAGTTAATAAAACCACGTGCGTGAGTCAAAATTGGAAGAACAAAATATTTTATAGTTGAGTACTATTGATTTGTATTTAGGCGTGTCTATGTTACCCGTTAATAATTTTATTACAAATTTGAATAATACAGTGTCTTTTTTTAATATTAATTCGGCTACTAAGTAATCTGTGTGTTAATTTGTGAATATTATTTCGGTGTATGAGCGTGTTATCCTTTGAAAATAAACAGGTTTTTAGTGATCTTTGAATAATTATTTATATAATATAACCTTAAAGCGTGTGATAAAATAAAATAGCGAGTGTGTCTCAGTGATCGATTACATTATTCGAAAATTTAAGTGTATCACGACTATAAAATAAATCTTTTAACCCCAAGATTGTGTTGTGTTGCCCTCTAGGCTAAACCTCGAGTTTTAGAATTTTTATAGTAGGCCTATTCCAAAAAAATCTGTGAAGTGTAATAAAAATTACTTGCGAGTATCTCACCAGTGTTGATTAAATAAATACCAGGCTAAGACTTCAAGTTATAAGTTATTGTATTTTTATTAGAGACTTTGTTACAACTGTTTAAGAGGAGTGAATCTAAAAAAGATTTTTGTTAATTCTATATTGTGTCCCGCACAGCGACGTTGGTAAGTTTGTTTGTTTATTAATTGTTTTTTACAAAATCATGAATATAGCAGTAATTTATCATAGATTTTCGTACAACTTAAGTCTCAAGTTTTCTTCATGGTTCTTTAATTTCATTTTACTTTGTCCATGATTATGGTATTTTTATACCGAAAAATGTCAGAAGAATATAAATCAGCATTATTCTAATGGCTGATTATCACAAGGAGTAATGGGATTGAACCAAAATAAGGCACCTTAAAAAAAATTATATTTTTCATAAACGTTCTACGTAACCATAACAGTTTAATAACTTTATTAAACCTTATTGGGAGATGCTAACCCAGTAATTCAATTTTATTACCTAATTTAAAACACTGTTGATCTTTAAACTTTGTTTTTGTCCTTAATTTGTTGTAAGCAAATTTTGTAAATAAATGTTAATATTTTATATGTGTATTTTAGCCTTGTCGTCAACCCATGTTTTAATTCAGTTTATGTTATATCACTTTATTGAAAATTTTTATATAGGCTATTTTGTAGCTGATTAAAAGCAAAATAAAATCAATCTTTTGAATATTAAAAGTCACTTAATTCAGATACCAATTTTAAAACTATCTAATTCATTCAATTGGAAAGCTATGTATTTTGTTATAGCTATTCCTGATTTTTCTATCTAAGTTCCAAGTTTATTACCACTCCTTACTTTAAACTACTTTAGAATGCTTTCTGACACGTATTATTATTATTATTATTATTATTATCATTATTATCATTATTATTACCATCGTTATTATCATTATTATTATTATTATTACCGCTTCTTACTACCCATCCGGGTTGTACGCACTTACGCTAATGTGTAATGGTAGGGTGATTGTGAGATGAAATGAAGGACCTACAGTTTAACGTGGAAATCCGAACCACGGTGGAGGCCTGGCATTCAAGGGAATATCGATGCCATCCATTATTTATGTTGTTTTTTTTTAATGGGGAATTTTAGGAAATCCCTTAATGTGTACTGCGGTACATCTTTTAAACACGAAATCATTATCCTGGTTTTTAAAATACCTCCTAAGCATTCTACACATCTTCATAGTTGTGTTTCATATTATGTTTTAATATATTATTTAAATTACTGTGATCTTTGGACGGGCTAGTAAGCCTTTTAGCCCCCCTATTCCTTGTGCCAGCGCTCGCCACTGTCACAAGGAAGGAGCTTCTAAGGACAGGACAAACTAAACATAAGCTCAAAAGCGAGAAATATTTAGGAATATTAGACAGTAACATAGAAATGTAATTTTAAATTCAGAGATATCTTGAGTTTCAATGGAGCAGAATAAGAAACACATTTTTTTGCTGCGCCTGTGCATACTGCTAACCAGGCTGCAAATGTACTTTTGTAATTAAAATATTTAAATTAAATTAAATAAGCTAATAATTTTTCTAAATAAATGAATAATCCTAACTAATATTATAAATGCGAATGTGAGTTTGTTTGTTTGATTGTTTGTTTTTTTGTTTGCTACGCTTTCACGCCTAAACTACTCAACCGATCATCATGGAATTTTGCATACACGTTGTCATGGATACAGAAAAGGACATAAGGTAATTTCATCCAGAAAAAAAGTACTGTTCCCAAGGGATAGAAAAAAAAAAACTTTTAGACGGTCGTCCGGCATAACAACTCGGTTTACTGATATGAACATGAATTGCAACATGATGATGCCTGGAGTACAAAAAAAAAGGGACCTGCGGTATCCCGGAAGAAAATCTGATATCCCGAATTAAAATCTGTTTTCGAGTTATTCTAGGCACATCTATCTTAAAATGATTAATAAAAATCTGTTCCCAAGTTATTTTAGGCACATCTATCTTAAAATGATTAAAGATAATTACATTCAGCTGATTAAGCTTTGTCTGTTCACCTCGTTATGGTAAATGACAAAATTGTCGTAAGAAGTTTGGTATTATACTGTGATGAACTCAAATAAAAACATTATTTATACTAAAGTACCTTTAACGTTTAGTACTATAACAACTCGATAGATGGCGCGGTATTGATTTGTACTATTTAATGTACTAATATTTCATTACTCCCAAAATCCAATAGATGGCCATGAGCACATTTTAAAACGCGGTATCATTTTGTATTATCTATCGCTATTTTAAACTCATAATTGTGAAGTTTGGAGATAGGGAAGAAAGGGAGTTGGGGGACCTTATCGATGGGAAATAACAATATATGTTTGCGATTCATTTGTTTACAAACATTGATTAGTTACCGTTTATTCATCTGTGTTTAGTCCTATTTTAATAATATTGTAATTGTTTTACGTTTTCAGTTTATATTGTTCCTTTTTTTTCCTTGAGCGATAGTTTATCATTTATTATTTTTAGGTTAGTTATCTTACTTCTAATTCTATTTTTTTACCTTTAAGGCAATAGGCAATACTTTTAGGTTAAGTTTTTTTTTCTTAAAAAAATGTTTTTTTCTTTTTCTTTTTTGAATTGCCTCGCAAACGTAATTATAACTTATCCAGGAGCTCATCGCGAGCTCAGGCAGCTAAAATTGCTCAGTCCCAAGAATCATCCATTCATGCCGAATTAAGGAGGCAAGAAAAAGCGGCGCGACAAGCTGTTTTGAGAGCTGATGAGACACCTTCTCAAAGCCCGAAAAGACTGGTGGACCAAACCACCCGCCAGGCTTCTATGAGAGCAGCTGAGATGCCCCTTCAAACGCAGCTCCGTTTAGAAGAACAAGCCCAGCGGCAGGCAGCCATTAGAGTCACAGAAACTACATAACATTCGCAGGCGAGAAGAATCGTTCATGCAGAAATGCAAACCGAACGCCGACGAACTTTTATGCGTTACAGTTGGTCCGTATTTAATAATTCTGGATTTTAATACGACCCTTTAATTGATTACAAAAATCATACTTTAATTGTTGTTGGTTTGATGAATAAAAAATGCCAGTTTTGTGATGCCTTAAAATGGAAAGATGAGACCGTAGGGATGTGTTGTTCTAATGGCAAAGTTTCCCTTCCTTTACTTGGTTAACCAGAACAACCTCTGAAAACTCTATATTTATATGATTCAAATGAATCACGGCGCTTTTTAAATAGAATTAGAAAGTATAACTCATGCTTTCAAATGACATCTTTTGGAGTAGATAAGGAGATAAGAATGCCCGGGTTTTCACCAACCTTTACCGTACAAGGTCAGATATATAATCAAACTGGCTCACTTTTTCCAACAGAGAACGAACAGCATAAATTCTTGCAAGTTTATTTTATGGGTGATGAAGAAAATTAAGTAAACCGTCGTTGCCTATACATCCAAGGACTTGAAAGAGATACGGTATTAAAAATTCAAAGAATGTTGCATAGCCACAACATTTTGATAAATACCTTTAAAACCGCAATAGAGAACTGGCCTCAAGAAGATTATAAGGTTGTCATCCATGCTGATTGAACTCCTCGTGGCGAACATGAGAGGTACTATAATGCACCCACAATTAATGAAGTTGCTGTCCTGGTGAGTGGTGACCAGTTCTCTTCACGAGACATAGTGTTACGAGCACACGATAATACACTTACACGCGTTGCCGATACTCATAAGTTGTAGGATGATTTTCAGTACCCATTAATTTTTAGCAAGGGACAGTCGGGATACCATTTTGATATTCCACTCATTAATCCCACTACAAAACAGCCAGTTCCCAATAAAAAAGTTTCATACATGGATTTTCACGCCTATCACATGATGCTTCGAGAAAATGACTTTAACCTCCTTCCACGGTCAAGACAGCTCTTTCACCAATTTTTAGTAGATATGTACAACAAAGTAGAGAGTGAATGTCTTCGTTACATTTCTTTAAACCAGAAAAAACTGTGAGCTGAAAATTACATTCATCTGCAAGATGCGATTTGCACGGATGGTAATATAAACCCCAACAGTTTAGGAAGAATGGTTATTCTTCCCTCTACTTTTGTGAACAGCCCCCGCTATCTGCATGAATACACACAAGACGCTTTCGCCTATGTGCGCACTTACGGCAGGCCTGACCTCTTTGTTTCTTTCACCTGCAATCCCTCATGGAAGGAAATAACAGAAGAGCTTATGCCCGGGCAAAGAACTACTGACCGACATGACTTAGTTGCCCACGTGTTTCGTTTAAGGGTCCAAAAACTAATGAATGTTATTAGAAAGGGAAAAGTATTTGGAAACGTCCAGTGCCACATGTATTCCATTGAATGGCAGAAACGAGGACTGCCACATGTGCACATTCTTATTTGGTTTCAAGAAAATCTGCGTCCCAACCAAATAGATAACATAATAAGCGCCGAGATTCCGGATCCAGAACAAGATAAGGATTTGCACGATACCGTAGTCAGAAACATGGTTCATGGTCCCTGTGGGGCACGCAATCCAGCATCGCCTTGAATGAAAAATGGAAAATGCACAAAAAAATTCCCCCGAGAGCTGCTAAAGGAAACAGTGCACAATGATAAGGGTTACCCTTTATACAGACGAAGAGCACCCGAAGATGGTGGTAGAAGTGTTACGATTCAGACTCGCAGTGGGGTGGTCCAAACTTTTGATAATAGCTGGGTTGTGCCGTATTCACCCATTCTATGTAAAATATTTAATGCCCACATTAATGTAGAAGCCTGCAACTCTGTTCGTGCTATTAAATATATTTGCAAATACATTAATAAAGGGAGCGATCAGGCGATCTTCAATCTGCGTAACGAAGGTGTAGCGCAAACTCTTAATGAAGTACAAACCTATCAAGCAGGGCGATATGTCAGTAGTAATGAGGCAGCGTGGCGGCTCCTTGGTTTACCCTTACACGAAAGACATCCGACTGTTACACATCTTGCCGTACACTTAGAAAATGTACAGCGTGTTTTCTTTAATGAGAGTAATTTCCAGGAAAGGATTTCATCACCTCCTAAAACCACATTAACTGCCTTTTTCCAGCTTTGTCAGACATATACTTTCGCTAAAACATTATTGTATTCCCAAGTCCCCCGTTATTATACATGGAACACCTCAAAAGAGGAGTGGAAACGCCGCGTTCAAGGTACGCCTGTTGAAGAGTTGCCAGGGGTTAAATCATCAGACGCTCTTGGTGGTGTCTACACCGTCCATGTAACGAACTTTGAGTGCTTTTGTCTGCGCATGTTATTGCATCATGTTCGAGGTCCAACTAGCTATAGAGACCTTAAAATTGTCAATGGTCAGGAATGCGGAACATATAGAGAAGTATGTGAAGCTCTACGTTTGTTAGAGAATGATAACCACTGGGACGAAACTTTGGAGGAAGCCGTGCAGTGCCGATCACCAGACAAAATCAGTAAACTTTACGCAGCCCTATATCATCTTGCGGCCTTTACAATCCTCAAACACTGTGGGATAAGTACAAAGAGTACATGGGGGAAGATATTTTCGGCGGCTACAGCAAGTACATGCAGATATGACTTTTAATGAGCACATATACTATGAAACGCTGACGAAAATTGAAAACAGGGTTATGACAATGACGGGGAAGAAGCTTCAAGATTTTGGAATGGTAAGCCCTGACGATCAGATGAAAATTACTCAAACGATGAAATTACACGGGAATTAAACTATGATTTCACAGCATTGCAACAGAAAGTAACCGAATTAGTTCCTCGGTTGCTTCCAGAACAAGGTGCCTTATTTCAACAGGTGTTACGTCAAGTAGAGTCAGGGAATGGTGCACTCCTCTTTCTAGACGCCCCTGGAGGAACCGGGAAAACGTTTTCCCTGAACTTATTATTGACATTCATAAGAAAAGACCAGAAAATTGCTGTTGCCGTGGCTTCCTCCGGTATAGCAGCTACACCACTGAACGGCGGCCGTAATGCACATTCCGTTCTAAAATTGCCATTAAATCTTGTACTGGCACAGGAAGAGTCACCCATCTGCAATTTCAGCAAAAATAGCTCTCGAGGCATGATGCTACGACAGTGTAAACTTTTAGTGTGGGACGAAAGTACGATGTCCCACAAAAAAAGCTATAGAGGCGTAAAACCGAACTCTTCAGGACTTGCGAAACTGTACAGATATTATGGGAGGAATGGTAGTTTTACTGGCTGGTGACTTCCGACAAACTCTACCGGTGATCCAGAGGGGCACACATGCAGATGAAATCAAAGCCTGTCTCAAGTCATCAAGATTGTGGGCAAAAATTAAAAAATTCAGCCTAACAACGAATATGAGAGTCCACCTTTATAATGACGTAGATTCAGGAGATTAGGCAGATACACTATTGAAAATTGGCGATGGAAGTTTGGACACGGATGCTGAAGGTTGTATTTTACTTACAGGGGAATTCTGTAATTTGGTGGAAAATGATGTGGAGCTCATTGCTAAAGTTTACCCAGACTTACAACTAAATTTTAATTGTGATCACTGGTTGCGTGCAAGAGCAATTCTTGCACCAAAAAATGAAATCGTTAACAAAATCAACACTGACATTTTGAAAGAGGTGTAGGGAAAAATAAAAGAGTATTTGTCAATAGATACAATCATGGACACAGAACCGAGCACTTCATATCCCGCTGAGTTTTTAAATTCTCTAGAGCTATGGGTGTACCCTCGCATAAACTACAATTGAAATTAGGTATACCAGTTATGCTTATGCTAAATTTAGATACAGCCCGATTATGTAATGGGACGAGGCTTCGGATTACACAATTAGGGCAAAATATAATCTGTACCACCATTTTAACAGGTGTGGGAAAAGGGTAAAGTGTAATCATAGTATTGATGTGTTCCACCAAGGCTCCCAGCCCTCTCTTGGGTACACACATCGATAGCAACAGAATTGAAGCTGGTGCTTGTAAGGGTGAGGCCCTGGGTAGATTAGTAATGATGCAGTAGTGTTGATGTGTTCCGCCAGGGCTCCCAGCCCCCACTGAGGTACACACACCGATAGCAACAGAATGGAAGCTGGGGGTTGCAAGGGTGAGGTCCTGAGTATATTATTAAAGACGCAGTAGTGTTGATGTGTTCCACCAGGGCTCCCAGCCTCTTCTAGGGTACACCCACCGATAGCAACATAATGGAAGCTGGTGCTTGCAAAGGTGTCCTGGGTAGATTATTAATGATGCAGTAGTGTTTATGTGTTCTACCAGGGCTCCCTACCCCCGCTGGGGTACACTCACCGATAACAACAGAGTGGAAGCTGGTGCTTGCAAGGGCAAGGCCCTGGGTAGATTATTAATGATGCAGTAGTGTTTATGTGTTCCACCAGGGCTCCCAGCCCCCGCTGGGGTACACCCACCAGTACCAACAGGATGGAGGTGAACGCCTGCAAAGGTGAGGTGATGTGCAGAGTGTGTGGGGACAAAGCGTCGGGGAAGCACTACGGCGTCCCTAGCTGCGATGGCTGTCGTGGGTTCTTCAAGAGGAGCATCAGACGGTATGTCTTGTCAATAGATTGTCATAAGGGTCGAGAGAGGTTCAGCTGTCGCCACGACTACTCGACATGTGATACTCCGGTACCACTTAGCAGAGGCGTGTGCAACTCGTACGATTATAAGGGACGTGTTGAAAAATGAAAATGTTGAAGGGGCCCCATTTAAAAAGCACTATAACCATCTTAAGTTAGAAGAAATATATTTTTTAGCACCGCGTCTTACTTACCGTTTGGGCCATACGCTTATGTACTAATTAAGCTGATGGTTTAGGGAACATGAAGGCTATATTTATAGAAGGTGTACCCGTATTTGCGTATAGGTAGAGTAGAAAACTATTTTGAGAAAAAACTCAAGACGCCTGAACGAGATTCGAACCTAGATTTCCCCGTCATCGGCAGTCTAGTCTAACACAAGAGTAGCGCTAGACAATGCAGCCACCAAAGCGAGTAAAATTAATGCGAAAAGCTTTATATTCAAAAAGGAAAATTAATATTATATAACATTTTAAGGATTACTTGAGTTTTTCCCAGAAATATGAAACTTTTTTTTTTGCAGCAAAGGTGTGTTAAACTTGAAATCTTGTGTTGACGTTACTTTAATAATTGATGACAGTTTCGGCCTGTAGGCCGTAATATCTTGAGTGTTTTGTTCTTTTATCATTAGAGTAAAACCACTGTCACATACTTAGGTGCTTCCAAACATTGCTTTTGAAAATAGCATTTAGAAAATTTAATAGTTTTTTGGAATAAATTTCTGGTGATTAAAGTATACAAATTTGGTACATCAACGTCACTTGCTAAACGTCACAAAATAGTACCCGATTCCCAAATGTCAACATTCAAAATAGCTTACTTCTGCAACGATTATATATAAAAAAGGTATGATTCGGGCTTTATTGTATGTGGGTCCATTGTAAAGCCCACGGGCCGCACAGAACCAGGGATGGAGCCATAAGTTTGGCATGCCTGATTAGTTTGAGTACCTATGTAATGTGTTACTCTAGCACAGATATTGGGAGTATCTTGTAAAAACCCATTTCACGGTCAATTAGCCGGTAAATATAATACCGAACACGATTACGGTCGAACCAGGGTATTTATCGAAATATAATATGGTTACAGTGTTATTATTATTATTATTATTATTATTGTTATTATTATTATTATTATTAATAATAATACCACCCCTTACTACCCGTTCGGGTTATACGCATTACGCTAATGTGTAATGGCAGGGTGATTGTGAGATGAAATGGAGGACCTACAGTTTAACGTGGGATCCGAACCACGGTGGAGGCCTGGTATTCCACACATTCACAGTGACAGTGTTGCTCGTTGTTGCAGTAATCTGGACTACGTGTTGCTCGTTGTTGCAGTAATCTGGACTACGTGTTGCTCGTTATTGTAGTAGCCTGGACTACGTGTTGCTCGTTGTTGCAGTAGTATGGACTACGTGTTGCTCGTTGTTGCAGTAGTATGGACTACGTGTTGCTCGTTGTTGCAGTAATCTGGACTACGTGTTGCTCGTTGTTGCTGTAATATGGACTACGTGTTGTTCGTTATTTCAGTAATCTGTACTACGTGTTGCTCGTTGTTGTAGTAATCTGGACTACATGTTGCTTGTTGTCGCAGCTATCTGAACTACGTGTTTCTCGTTGTTGCAGTAACCTGGACTACGTGTGTAAGGAGAACGGCCGTTGTGTCGTGGACGTAACAAGGAGGAACCAGTGTCAGGCCTGCAGATTCAACAAGTGCTTGCAAGTCAACATGAAGAAGGATGGTAGGCACACCTACAACAATGTATAGTAGCTCACTTCGGTGCCCTCATGGTCTAAGGCGTCATGCTCACAATATACTAGACTGCCGATGATGGGGAGATCGGAGTATAGCCCCGGTCGAGTGTATTAAGGGTGGCTTTACCTAAATGACTTTCCACTTTCCCTTCATGCAAATACGGGTATATTTACTCTAAATTCAATCTTCCTCATCACCAACTCTTTGGTGTAATTAGTAAATATGCGTCCCTACAATGCAATGAGATTTACATGACAGTTGTAACAACTACTACTACTACTACTAGCTCTTCTTTGATTCGCTTATACTTTTGGTAAATGGATTCAAACAATTGGTGGCAAGGAGTTTTTTTAGGTGAACCATACAAGATGGGCTTAGGGAACTAGTGTGCTGGGTGACCTGGTGGTTTAGGGGTAAGGTGTCAGACTTCTGTGCTGGCGGCCGGGGTTCAATCCTCGGTCCCAGCACAGATTTATCTGATTTCCAAACCCTTCC
>CABFVZ010002794.1:18257-45261 GCA_902151445.1 Timema monikensis
CCCCCCCCCCCCCCAGCGCTACGCCGCACAACATAAAGGAACGCAAGGAGGAATAAAATATGAAGGTGCCCCTGCGAGATTGTCGAGGCCGCAAAGAGCCGAACATCCTATTTTGAAATGACGTCACGACGGCCGATGCCAATCAAGGAAACTCGCTGAATGAAGCTGTTTTGAAATGTTTGTTTTTTAACCAAAGTGTTTGTCTCCAAGAAAGCGCTGGTTTGGTTCGTTTCACAGTGTTTGGCGTCAGTTACGCAACTGATGTTTGTCCCACACATAAGTACTCTTTATAACGAGGATGAGAGAAATACTGAGGGCTCATAATAATATTAACAACTTTCAAAAACTCGTCATATGTTCTAACTTATTTCTATATTAATATTTTTAAAATCATCAAGCTATTATTGATTGATTATTTAGTCGAGATAATCTGTAAGTCGTGCTGTTCAATCAGTGAATAGCTAAGAACTAGGGGTGGATGTGTTTAATTAGGTGTGCTGTCCAAGGTTAAGTGACTGGTATTATATTTCAGGGAGGATTGGTGGGTTTGGCAGGGCAAGTGCATCTTGATAGGACTGTACTAGTAGTGTTATTTGAACAAGCGCACACAGCAGACTGACATGTGTTTTAGCCATAAGAGGGGAGATACAACCCCGTAACAGCCCACAAGCCACCACTGTAATATTTGTAAGTCCGCCTTAAAACACTCAAATAAAACGTAATAGTAGATTTAGTACGTTCTTAAACTGAGCCGTTCATATTATCCACGCAACTGTGTATACGTGAGTGTGAGAAGGGTTGACTTACCTCCTCGTTGATCAGATGAAAAGTTATTATTATTATTATTATTATTATTATTATTAGCACCGCGTCTTAATACCCATTCGGGTTATACGCACTTACGCTAATATGTAATGGAAGGGTGATTGTGAGATGAAATGGAGGACCTACAGTTTAACGTGGGATCCGAACCACGGTGGAGGCCTGGCATTCCCCACATTCACAAGNAAAACTTTCAAAAAGAGGTTTTGATTAAATACACAACATCTTGCTAATTACAATAACAACTTTTTATAAATACATTTTAAACCAAACTGTTCAAAGATTTTCAACAAATTTCAAATAAATATATCTATATTAGTTTGAAAGGTTCTACCACCGACACATAATTATGAAAGACATCATATGCATCTAATATTTACCTAACCTAACGGTCAAAACAAAAACAGCCTTCTCCGTTATTTCTCTATTTCCAACAGAGACTTAAAACATTTAATCCGTGAGGATAGGATGAATAAGATTAAGTTGAGATAGCTGTAGTTAAAGTTATACTGTAAAGAGGATGTAAAACCCCGATGCGGAAAGGTCATCCAAGTTGAAGTATGGAGGCAAGAGTTAAACATGTCAACCGGTGGTTTAGGCTTTACCGATCTTAGGATAAAGGTAATTCCCTGAGTCCTGGAAGGTATAGGGTGTTAAAACAATTGACAATTTCTTGTTTGCTCGAGTACAACTGGATCTATAACCTCAAAACTGCCCATTATTGATTTCTGAACTTGTTAACCCCATATCCCCCCCTCTTCTCGGCTCGTTATGCCCATGGTTTCATTTCTAAATGGCAGGCGAATTAAGAGGAACATTTCTTCTTCTTTTACTCCTAGTTAAAACTTGGACCACTCCTATCCCTCCTCCTCTTTATAAAAAGGGTCGGAAGTTCATCTTTAGGATCTGTTTCCAAAAAGTTTTGGCCTCGCTCCCATTTTCTGTCACCTCCCTCCCATTGTATCTTTCCTCCATCAGTTGGAGTAAGACCAGCCCCTCCACTCCCCCCCCTGCACTCACCTACATCGTTACCCCTATAGATCGTTCATGATGACTAACATCCTCTTTTAAAATGATGGGATGTACAACTTACAAACCTACTTAAACTAGGGGAGTAACATTTCTAAAATTACTCTCTCTCTCTCTCTTCCTGGTAACTTAGACTTAAAGTTGCCCTTCACCAGTGAGCCTGCGGAATAAATGTCGGACTCATTTAGTCTGGTGTGCTCGAGTTAGAAAGTTCGGAGATCGAATCCACTACGGATGCAGAAATTGGATATTTTATTAATTATTTACTACTCTCCTAGTACGCAAATTATGGTACACTTCTTTTAAATGTCCACCTTACTCATACGTAGCACATTAGCTTAGTTAAAATATGGACCGGACGGGTGGTAAGCCACGGTGGAAACATTGGTCGAAGGTCACTAGTGAGTAATATATTATCAATAGTAGGTACCATCAAACGATCATAATAACATGTTTGTTGTAACGTGGCTTGGTAATACTGAAATGGGGTCGAGTAAATCTACCCTAAACGTGAGATAATGTTCCCCCCACCTCCTCTCCGGCATCTGTGTGTCAGAAACATCTGCCTCCAACACTCACAATCACACAATCACACTGCTGCGCTCGACTGTACTTAACATAACATCAACATTTATTCAAACTTCTATTAATGTCACGTGTCTTTCAGAGATCTATGTTGTACTTACCACTGACAACCCCCTCACCCCCCTTCTAACGTAACAACAATTACATCCCCCAGTGTATCACCTCATGTATAATTCATGTGAGGCAGGTTTAGGGGGTTTTGACTCCCCAGGGATGTCGGGCCCCCAGCTGGTCCTCTACTTGCCCCCATGTTACTTGTTGTTACTTGTTGTTACTCTGATGTAAGTTGTGCACTAATTATGGTAGCGACTCTTCCAATGAATGGAAAACACAAATGTATGTTGTGAATATTCTCGTGTCGCTTTGAGGCACAAAGAGAGGCTTTGAGGCACAAAGAGAGGCTCGCGTCTTGTAATCATAGGGATGAGCTGCTCTTTTACATAATGACTTGTTATTTTCAAAAAACACCAGATCACGGGCTTTATAATCTGAACTCGCAGGAGCCAGATGCGGACTATCTCAAGGACAGCCATTAAACCAAGTTGTCCGAGTTGGCTTTGTCTTAAAAACTGTCGCTGTATTACCCGCCATTGTACATTTGATTGTGACGTCACAGAAATATTGAGTTCCTGATATTTTGTTGGCTGAAGTGCTGGAACTCCCCGAGCGAGCAGCTCATTATATTGTTTGGTTTGTAACTCAGTGGATCTTGTTATAACAAGAGAGTCCGCCCCGAGCTACAAGCTACCTTCTCGTTTATTGCAACATGTCAAATGTTTATATTATTATTATTATTATTAGCCCTTTAATAAACGAAGGTAAGAGCCTTCCTGTAGCTGATTGGTCAGGAAAAATAGTTTTTAGTCTGTAAGTCGTGTACTGATAAAACCAATTACTGTCAGAAGGCATCACAAGAAAACCAATGTTGATTTTTAATAAAGTAAGTTTGGTGAGATGTGACTACGGACCCCGCGGTGTGCGCCCATTAAATTATCGTCAGGTGATTTAACAGAACTTAGTTGGGCGGAGAAGATATTTCCCCTGAGCTACAGATTGATGAAAATATCCACTGATAGTCCTTGCTGTTGTATTTACCATTAAAATGTAATAGTAGGGCCATCCTGCATTGTTCGCGACCAATATTTTATAAACATACTTTCTTTGCCTGATCATATATATCCCACATCACTCTTTCCCCCTTAAATATTCTGTCTCTCAACACCTCGGACAGAAGTATGTGTATGTGTATGTGTATGTGTATGTGTATGTGTATGTGTATGTGTATGTGTATGTGTATGTGTATGTGTATGTGTATGTGTATGTGTATGTGTATGTGTATGTGTATGTGTATGTGTATGTGTATGTGTATGTGTATGTGTATGTGTACCCCTTGAAACCAGAAAAGAAGTTTTTGCAATGCAGTCTGTCTGTGTGTCTGTTTAACTATAAAATTAAGAGTAGATTAATAAAAAGTGAAAAATCGATTTTTTCAAAAGCGGCTCTAACGATTTTGATTAAAATTTGTATCTAGGCGTTGATTAAAATTATAAATAAACTGGCTATTTTCATTTTCCCTTGAAAATGAATTTTAGGGTACTTTACAGAAGCAGAAACTTCCGTATCTCCACAACTATTTGAGATACTAAATAACTTATCATTGCAAAATTGTAGTACTATTAAAAATAAAAAACTTTTATATGAAATATATTTTTATAAATCCAACAGTTTCTGAGATATTGGCAAATATATTAATAAAATTTTGTGAGCTTTAGTTGTAAAGAGATACTACTTGATATTTATGTAATGCCATAGAGCAAGTTTCTCAAAAAGTTTGTTATATTTCCTTTAACATCTTAGGAGAATGTTTTGTACAACAGTGATCTATCTCCTTCATTTTAGACTCAATACCCAATAAATAGATTTTTTCTTGGTCAAAATTTATAAATGAGGAATTTAATATCAATGTGATGACATGGAGATGTGAAACACATAATAAAATGTCAAAATTTTAATAGGAAGTGTTGACTCTTGTGGACCCATAATCGATCATTTTTATTGGTCCAAAAGGTGACCTGGTGGTCTAGGGGTAAGGTGTCAAACCTCTGTGCTGGTGGACGGGGTTCAATCCTCGGTCCCGGCACAGATTTATCTGATTACCAAACCCTTCCTTCACCTCTGACAAGACATCTTGTGAATGTGAGGAATGCCAGGTCTCCACCGTGGTTCGGATTCCACGTTAAACTGTAAGTCCTCCATTTCATCTCACAATCACCCTACCATTACACATTAGCGTAAGTGCGTATAACCCGAACGGGTAGTAAGACGCGGTGCTAATAATAATAATAATTATTATTATTGGTCCAAACATACAAATGAGGACATTCTTTAAAAATAGAATTATAAAATTTAAAACCGCGACTCAAAAAATGTTTTAGGTAAGTATAGTGCAATTTATTCTTGAGTTTGCTAGTGTATATTATTTCGTTTCACAAATCTTACGAAGTTTTTTAGTAAATAATCTATTTTAAGAAAAAGCGAGAGAAGGTATGTGCGTTGCAATGTACTGTACTGCCGAAATGTTACCTCTTTTCCTTTAAATTTTGGATGAGTGATATTGATGCTTGTGAGTCAAGTACCAATTTAACTTTAATTATTTCTTTCTAAATTCTTTTGCACTAAAAAACTAACGCTTGTTTTTATATGTTCCACTTGGAGGTCTATATTCCCTACTTTATCTTCAACATTCACTAATAACTTATTAAATTATTTTTCAACTGTCGCTAGTTTGTGTTTATTAGTTGTAATTTATTCCATTAATTTTGATTGTCATCATTTTTCTTAGATTTTCCTGCTTTTCTTCTAAGCCCTTTTGCACCTTTTCTCCTTAGATTTTTTTTTCAACTTAATTCAAGCGAACTGCGAAATTTTGATGAACCGTTTCTACCTGTTGAAATGTTTGCTCTAATCTACTGAATCTATCCTCTGTCTAGCTGACTGTTCCCTCCTCTAAAAGCTCCAGGCCTAACTGGTTATCTGTTCTCTTTCCTCGAGACAGCTGACCGTGTCACTGTCCTCACTTATATTCCTCCATTCCAAGATACATTTATATATAATTACATTCAATAAACCATTTTTAAATGCTATGCCTGCTGTTCTGATCCTGAAAAAATATATTTAGTTAGTAAAGTTTCCGGACTAGATAAAATAATTTTAAAAATGGTCAAAGCTTATCTGTTTATCTTGAGGAGTAGACCCACAGTGTGCCTCCGCTGGAGGGTGATTATGAGGGCACCTCTCAGTGCCTTCTTACTTGACAGTTCCCTGTGGCTCTACGCGTCCCGCGGAGCAACACAATCATAGTAACCCTCCACTGTTGTAACTAACGTCCATCACGCCACAATCTTCCGAGACACGTTCTACGGGTAGTTGTAATGATATTGATTTAGATCAATCTAAAATATATAAAAAGTCATGGATGAAGGTAATTTTTCTCTAACGTAACATATGTAGAGGATCTTTTTATGATTCATCCATGAAGAAACACGCGCGTCTCAGAAATACAATATTTCCTGTTAAAAGGAACAACTCCACAGTATTTGGCAAAGACGCCAATTCTCTATACCAATAAGAAGCTAGCCTTCACAACACCTGTCGTCAGGACTCTTTCTATTAGTTAGTTTTTACACTGTTGACGAGGGGAGAAAGATGCAAGGGGTATGTCATATATAAGTCGTTGTGCGTATGTTTAAGCCCCCCCCCCTCCCCCCGTAGACACGCACAAGTCAGTCAGAGCCACACACACTGGCAGTAACAGTCTAACACAGTATAAAATAACATCACAAGTGTGCAGTGATATAAAGCATTTGATTGGAGTATGTATAAACTTAACAGATGTCATTTAATAAACCGTGGGTGAATAAACAGACATCAACAGTTCTCTTTCTTTAATTTTATTAATATAGCGATTTAATTAGTGCTCGACCACGGAGCTATAGACAACCTAAACATCGTCACAGCATTATTAGGGATCAGGGAATTAATCCGTAGTGTTTCAATCGACGCCCGACGCGGCTCGATTTAGTTCAATAGTGTTACATAGTTGAGTATAAATTAATATTCTAATAAAAAACCTTTCTATTTACATTTCTTTACTACGATTTATTTTTAATAATATTTAATTATTCTTTTAATATAACATGATGCCGTTTTTATACAAAGATTACTAAAATATTTGTAGATAACTTCAAACCACGCCTTCGCATGTTAAGTTCCCAGCAAGCACAGAGTGATGTTTTAGTCTGTCAGGAGTTCTACATCCTTTATCAGGACCTCCCCCTCCCGAGCAAAGGAGGAGGACGCACTGCTAGAGTGGTGTAACTACCAAATAGAACTATATAAAAAGTATTTATATTGAATAAACAAAGGTTGAGTAAATAAATAGAAAATTATATACCGAAAATACATATTTAAATTCGGAAAAGATATGAAATATAAAAATTAGGATCATTACATAGGTTATCAGCCACTACCCCTCCTTTGATGCAGGTTTATCTCGGTTGTGTAGTAGCCATCAGGACTCAGTAAATTTCTGTCTCGACGTTTGTTCGAAGCAGTAAAAGAGAAGAAGAGTAATGTCGCCGACTATAAAGACGTCTTGTAAACTCTCCTCCATTTGTCGACTTGGTCCAATCCGAGAAATAATGTGGGGTTAACTGAGGCAAGTGATGTCTTCATGGAACATCACATTACATCACTCATGTGGCCTTGACCTTGACCCACGTGTGTTGTGTCCAGGGTACAAGGTCATCTCAACATCACAGTACATCACTCATGTAACCTTGACCTTGACCCACGTGTGTTGTGTCCAGGGTACAAGGTCATCTCAACATCACAGTACATCACTCATGTAACCTTGACCCACGTGTGTTGTGTCCAGGGTACAAGGTCATATCAACATCACAGTACATCACTCATGTGGCCTTGACCTTGACCCACGTGTGTTGTGTCCAGGGTACAAGGTCATCTCAACATCACAGTACATCACTCATGTGGCCTTGACCTTGACCCACGTGTGTTGTGTCCAGGATACAAGGTCATCTCAACATTTCAGACGATTACATTCCATGCTAAGGAATGAATCAGTTAAGGCTCTGATTATAATAGTGACATATTAACATATCTGGCTTATAACAGACCCGACGTTAGTGACACGTTCAACCACCAAGCGCTGTAGTCGACACGTGAGAATGAGAACAGAACTCTAATCTGTTATTGGAACTCATGTGTTTGAAGAAATTAAACTGATGTGGAAACCTTACAACTTTGGACAGCTCGATTGCATTTATTATATTTGAATAGTTGGCCAAACATTTAACGTGATATTTATTGGAAAATACTGCTTCTATGATTCAATGTTTGTTTATCCTCGCCTTCAAGTTTTATTAAACCCTGATTCTAGCCTGTACATACCTGTAGCTGAGTGGTTAAACATGTCAAATGCATGAATAAAGGATTTTATACCTCAGTCCCAGTTCGTGTCAAGGCCAGGGTGATATTTATGCTACAATTAATATTATTAAAACTAGAGCTGGGTATTTTATTATCAGTGTTTCTGTACTAAGTACATTTAGTTTGTAGGTCCTATTATATTATTAGCCGCCCATCCAAACCAGATATGGGCACACATTAACAATAATATAAAAAGCTAGTTAGTTTATCAGTTCAATATGTTCACAATAATTGCTATATTAGACAAAACAATAAGTCGAATAGTTTTTTGTTTTAGATTGGCAATCTTCTCTAGGCTGGGCAAAATATTTCATATTGAACTAATCCTTGACTGCATTTCAGAAGTTTATAAACACAAGCCTATAGGTTGATCTAATCACTGGAGTATATAACTAGAACTAATCATGATAGTAGTCAGCAAGTGCAGCATCTAGTACAGTCACACATGTGGTGGGGATGTATCAGGAGGGTGGGCCTCTAATCAAACAACAGGGGTAAAGATGCCGGCCATGTTTCCTCCATCGTTCATTGTTGGACACTTCCAGCTTTCCTCGAGATGAACAGAGAACTGAGGTAGTATTGGTCAGGTTTCTTATCAATATTACCTCCCGCACCTCATTAAATGTTGAGTGTGTGTGTCTCCCCTCGTCCTGCCGTAGTTAATGTCAGGAAAGAAGGAAGGACATTAACTAGCGAGGAGAGAAGCTCTTCAAAGGTGATCACCAGTTGGAACTTTGAAATGGCTCCAGAAAGAAACCGTCCCGAGGAAAGTTACTGGAGGGTGTTTGGTTTGATAGCTACAGGTTGGGATTATGGAGGATAGGGCGAGTTTTTATCTCTACACAAGGTTTCTTGGCGCATGTAATAACTTTCAATCTAGTTTGTCATTAATATTCATTATATGAAATATCCTACATCTTTAGCTATATTTAACATCATTAGTCTTTAATGTGTTTTAACTGTTAGGGTTAGTTTGTAGCTAGTGTGTTTGAGATCAGAGCTAGCTCAGAGCTAGTGTGATCGACGTAAAAGCTAGCTCAGAGCTAGTGTAATTGATGCCATAGCTAGCTCAGAGCTAGAAGATTTCACTTCTTCTTCTGTGACATGACATAAAGCATCAAATGAAAGTTTTTCTCCAAATTAGTACAAAGGAGAAGTGTTCCCCACAATAGTATGAAGGTGACGTGTTCTCTATGCTAGTATCGAGGTGACGTGTTCTCCACGCTAGTATCGAGGTGACGTGTTCTCCACGCTAGTATCGAGGTGACGTGTTCTCCACGCTAGTATCAATGTGACGTGTTCTCCACGCTAGTATCGAGGTGACGTGTTCTCCACGCTAGTATCAATGTGACGTGTTCTCCACGCTAGTATCAATGTGACGTGTTCTTCACGCTAGTATCAATGTGACGTGTTCTCCACGCTAGTATTAATGTGACGTGTTCTTCACGCTAGTATCAATGTGACGTGTTCTCCACGCTAGTATCAAGGAGAGTGTTCTCCACGCTAGTATCAATGTGACGTATTCTCCACGCTAGTATCAATGTGACGTGTTCTCCACGCTAGTATCAATGTGACGTGTTCTCCACGCTAGTATCAATGTGACGTGTTCTCCACGCTAGTACCAAGGTGACGTGTAGTAAGTGACGTGCCTCCACACATTACCTCGTTTAACCACGAGCCCCCCTCATAGCTTAGCTCCATAACGTAATCCCACTGACTACGCGGAAGATGTTCTTTACGTGCTCTTGCAACCCCCATTAATACCTCCCCTTAATGCGAATCTCTCTTTCCAACCCTCTTTTAATTAATTCCCAGGCGCCCGTTTGGACGGTAACACGCTCACACGTATTGATCACACGCTCACACGCGACTATTAAAGACGAGGGGACGCTTCATAAGGGAAGAGCTGGGGTCGAACCCAGTCCAGTGACATAAGGGGTATATGGAGCTAGTTCTGACTGTAGGCTAGGATAACAGGGAGAGGAGAGGTAATAGTGCTACCAAATTAGGCTAGGATAACAGGGGGAGGAGAGGTAATAGTGCTACCAATGTAGGCTAGGATAACAGGGGGAGGAGAGGTAATCGTGCTACTAATGTAGGCTAGGATAACAGGAGTGTGCGAGCGACCAGCTCTCTCCAAATGGCATTTTCCCGGACAAATGCTCCGTTTGCGAGAACACAAGGAAACAAAAACCTTAATGTGACATAAAAAGCTCCTCCCACCACGAACCGGGGAGTTTCTTGCTCTCGTTGGCGGTCCCTCCCCCTTCCCCTTCCCCGGGCCCTGAGCGATCACTAAATACCAGCAGCGTTAAATATCCGCTCAACTTGCGCTAGTGGAGCGGTAATATCTCAGTCGCGACTGCTGAATAGTTTGTTGCTAGGAGCATCACGAGGATTCCCGCCGCCATTTTGATGGAATCGGGGCTTTGTCCATGAATGGGACGGTTGTTAATGATGGTATTGTTGTTGTTAAAACTAAACATAATAAACAGAAACAACTCACAATATAGTCAATGTTGAGAACGTTAGAGTTTAAGCTAAAACAATTATTTCAAATAAAATATACGACCAATTCCCAAACTCACTTTTTAATGTTTAAGTCAGTTTATCTCACAAGACTAAAACTATAATCTATGACGTCATATGTCAACAATTGTCCAGTGTTCTCCTTGTCTGATTCAGGACAGTTCTCCTCTTTGGACTGTTCTTTGTCCAGAAATTCACAAACTAATGTATTCAGCTAAATTATAAAACAAACGTAAAAGGTTGCGGAGATTTTCTGACTACTCACTCAAGTTTTAACGTTTGCAAACCATTAGCTCGCTCTTTTTATGACTAAAAGAGAAAAGTGAAATAGTCCTTTTTTAATGTATTCATTCGTGAAATTACGTTTATCTAGTTGGAGACGTCAAGATCGCGGTGGGGAGGTTCAATAATTGTGTTTTGTTTTATTTCAACTGCTTGGAGAGAGATTCTATACTCTATCCACACTCACTGGACCTTCTTGAACACATAATATAGACATGAGCTATACTCTATCCACACTCACTGGACCTTCTTGAACATATAACGTCACACACTCTAATGTTAGAAACTGATATTTGTCCCCCTATTGAAAGTGAGGTGGAATGAATATTAGGATAAACTATACTGGTTCACCGGTGATGCGACGGCCTGTGCTCGAATTACGGCTAGCTCTTACAAGGGGGTTTTCCACTCTCTCTCCGCACAATTATGGTCACATTTACTCTAAATTCTACCCTCCTCATTCTAACTTTATCAGAGTAGTTAAAAATGTTGCACCTAGCTTTCAAGAGCACCAATCTTGTAACTTGTAAGATATTTCTTGACACAGACCTTTCTAAATAGAGCTTGACCTAACCTTAACCTAACATAACATCACATCTCCATTCATTTCTCCTGAACTCTTATATTAACAGTGTAAGATAATTAAAACAAGTTTCAACTAGTAAAAAAACCTTAGCTATTAGCTATAATCTGTCACTGCTCGTTATAACCAGTCACTGCTCGTTATAACCAGTCACTGCTCGTTATAGTAAGTCACTGCTCGTTATAGCCAGTCACTGCTCGTTATAGCCAGTCACTGCTCGTTATAACCAGTCACTGCTCGTTATAGCCAGTCACTGATCCATACTCCACATTGTCACCACCCACAGCTCTCTCGAAGGGTGTGACGTGTTATTTTACCCTTGTTCCCTGGAGATATTTGTGACGACATCCAAGGAGCCAACATTTGCATGTATTACCATTTTATATCTTCTCAGGCTGGCCAACAATACCGGAATATTTCCGCGCTTTTATTATTATTTCTCCACGCCAGCTACTTCTTTCTCTCCCAGCTTACGTAATGTCCTCAGAGATATAAGGGGAGGAACGGGGAAAGAGGGTTTTTATAGCGTCTTCTTAAAAAGTTTTCTCAGCCCCAGAACTCATTGATACAAGTTTTTGGGGGATGTTTCTTTTGAAAATACACAAAGTGCCCGGAGTATCATCAAAAACCTAAATGCTTGTTAGCTGGTGACACTATCCTGTAGCCAAGACAGGGGTACACACCTCTCAACCTAATGCAGCCTCTAGAAGCCCCAGTAGAGAGAAGTTTCAACAACCCGCTCCCCCTGTTGCAAGGAAGGGATGACCTCTGCCCTGGCCAGGATCTGCTGAGGTCAACTGCCAGCAATACCTCCTGGAGCTTCATGAATAATGTACAAGACATTGAATTTGATTGTAACGATACAGGGGAGGGGAGGGTGGACAAACATTGAGTTGTCATGGAGTAGCAGGGAGGAAGATAGATAGATGCACCCACATTGGGATGAGGGAGAGGAGAAACCACGCTGGGATTCAAACCCCAACCTCCCTTTGCAAGGCTAGACGAGTCTGACATACAGTCCACGCATCCACCGATGCGGGTTAGCACTATTGTTTTAAACTATTATTAGTGTAATTGTATCAACTTCCATTATAAATATATGACAGGTGTGGAAAACACGCATCGGTGGGGATGCGGTCCAAATGTCAGGCGCATCTAGTTTGGTTTACCGACTACGGGAAGGTTGGGGTTCAAATCTTGGTGAGGTATAATGAGGGATTTTTCCCCACATAAAGAAGGGTAGATAAACTCTCCTCGTTGCTACCATAGGGCGAGTAGACCACTTGGATGGGTGGTAAGACAATGGTGAATGCTGGAGTCTCTCGAGACCTGTGGGTGCTGGTTGAGAACATTTGACGAGCTTCTAATGTGCTTCACTCGTACAGCAACTGAGGTCGACTGATAGTTCCTGAACAGTTGGCAGATAGTTCTACCAGAGAGCAGCACCACCTTGATCGACATGCTCTGCTGGGTGTAGTACTGAGAGGTTCTCTGCTGGGTGTCAGTACTGAGAGGTGCTCTGCTGGGTGTAGTACTGAGAGGTGCTCTGCTGGGTGTAGTACTGAGAGGTGCTCTGCTGGGTGTAGATACTGAGAGGAAGCAAGGGCGACCGAGGATTATTTTGCTGATACTATCACGTGGTAAGTACATTTTTGTTTATAGCTCCGGTATATTTTATGAAAATATAATATGTTATGTATATTTTTAAAGGGAATTCAATATATTTTCAAAATTTAAATAAAGATTTATAATAGAACTTCACTTATGATTTGTATGGATAAAAATGCCCTGTAAGGCCAAGGGTTGACTTATTAGTTGGGACCACATGTCAACAAATGATTTGCTTTCACATTTATTATTTATTTTGGTTTTATTCTAAAAATGGCACCAAAAAGAAGTCTGTGGACTGAAGATCATTTTGTGTTTGAATCGAAAAACAAGACCAAATTGTATATTTTCAGTGCCCAGAATGTAACAATGATTAAATTAAGATTTATTTTTAAAATGTTTGCTTGATTTAAACTGTATAAGGCTATAAGCCATTTTTACTGTTTTCTTTGGTAAAAAATGTATTCACTCACTTGTTTCATTAATTAAAAAATTTATTACCTTTTGACCTGTTCCCAAATTTAAAAAACAACTAATAGCTGGCCTCTATAGTGTTGTTGCTAGTTGGATAATAGAACTATGTAATAATGTGTGATATTGTCACGTATGTTAAAATACAGACACTATTCTGTCTCACCAATGAGGGCTCTTGAAAGTAAAAATGGCTCAAGTCAGTAACACTCATGAGCCCTGTTCCTTATTTAAAGGCTCTGCAACAAAACTCTAATAGGCTTGAGCCTCGCTTTATATTCTCTTGGAACTTTTGAAAAGGTCAAATTACCATTATCTTGATTCTTAAAGGGACCATAAACAGTTTCCCTTCCTGGGAAAAACACAGAACGAGGAAGACCCCTCACTTAAATTCAAAAAAGTTTCCACAATCTATTTTTAAAATGTGTTCAAGTCATGGTTGCTAGGCAACCGGATAAATAAACCTTCTGATAGATATGTATATCTCGTAATCACTATAAAAACAGGTAATAATAATAATGATTAGATATATTACTGTGAATAAACATTTAAAATAGTGTCCAACTACCATAAGGTTACGCAGGAGGGTTTTAGCAATCAGATATCCAAACTTAAAATTACTTTAAGGTGAGAAGATAAAAAAAAGCTGTGTTCTACAAATCGGCTGTAATGATTTTGATTAAAATTCGTATTTAGCATTAAAAACAAATAGTTAATATATTTTCCATGAAAATTACGTTGAGAATACTTTACATAAGCTGATATTTTCAATTTTTATCAAAACACCGTCGCTTAGTGAAAAGATCTATATTTTCTGAGCTATAACCACATTTTAAAAAAAAATAGAGCTTTGGGAAATAAGGAGTTGAAAATGCACATAACAAATAATTGGTTTCTGTAACAGTGTCTATTATTTCATTTATTCTCTTTGAGGAAATGCGAGGTTCTTTTTTCCTATAATGTTTCTATAACAGTGTATATTATTAGATTGCCACATCTCACGAGCTATGATTTAGTTAAAGGAGCGAGAAGTCTATTTCCAAGTGAGGTAAGTCCTAGTACTATTAATAATAATAATAATAGGTTCACAGATTGTTTACACGGACAGTTCTGATAGTGTTGATCTTGATTTCCTTTTCAAATGTACGCGTGTATCTGTTTATTGGTGTGGGTGACCGGATTAGTGACGTGGCTGGAGATATTGAGGTCACCCGTCCCTGTTCTTGCTAACGCCATTTCGAACAAAGGGACAATATTTTGATCAGATCTATTTGGCGGAAGCTCACCTGACGCTACTGTACGTTATTAAGATTTCACCCCGGTATTGATTTACCCTTTGGAAACATTCGCTCCATTCTTTGTACGTTCCCGGAGGAAAACAAGTTGAGAGGTCATCAATACACCCATATAAAACACCATCCTTCACGTAAATGTGGGTACATTTCCTCTAAAATTTACTTTACTTATCCCTGTAGCATAGCACAGAATGGGAAAGTAGTTATTTATTTGCATGACACTTCGAGGAGATGTGAACCCGGTAATTTTGATCAATCGTATTCATACTACCAGGGACCAGAGCTAATTTAATGTGTTCATAAGCCAAGGTGATAATAAAGTGCGTCTCCTGGCGGAGATCAAGACGCACAAATGTCTGTTAAGCGATCCAAAGTTTCCATCTCTAGAAATGTTTACCTCCCTAAAGCGGCCATCACTCGATATTTGAGCCAGTGCGGTCTGAAATGTCGACATTTGATGAGATAGGAAGAGGAGGGTGAACATTATTTTGTTATTCCTCCGATATATTCAAATCTCAAACATAAACACGAGCTCTTACTCCGAAATGTGTTTGCTGTGGGAAGTGTAAAACTTTACACTCTGCCGGGATCGGCTCATGTGAGGGTGTTTGGAGGGTGTGAGGGTGTTTGGAGAGTGTGAGGGAGTTTGGAGGGTGTGAGAGTGTTTGGAGGGTGTGAGGGAGTTTGGAGGGTGTGAGGGTGGTGGGAGGGTGTGAGGGAGTTTGGAGGGTGTGAGAGTGTTTGGAGGGTGTGAGGGTGTTTGGAGGGTGTGAGGGAGTTTGGAGGGTGTGAGGGTGGTGGGAGGGTGTGAGGGAGTTTGGAGGGTGTGAGAGTGTTTGGAGGGTGTGAGGGAGTTTGGAGGGTGTGAGGGAGTTTGGAGGGTGTTTGGAGGATGTGAGGAGGGTGTTAAGGTGTTTAGAGGGTGTAAGTATGCCTTTATATTTTTGTTTTGGGACTATTTCTGGGTGCAAGAACTAGGGGGTTAAAGTTAAGAGTTGCTGTCCTATGTTAAATTAATCAAAACAAATGTCATTACCCTAACATTCCCCCCTTAGTGATTGCTACCCCTCCTCTGCAGGGACAAACAACCCCAAGTTGTCAACGACTGTACTCAGCACCGCGAGATGTAAACTAACATATTCACTCCGGTCAAAGTCCATCCTCTCCATGCTAGACAGTGCTAAGTGCCAGTGAAGGTGTAGGACATTACTGGAGCGCTGAGACCAGCTATGCCTTGTGTTGATGTAACTTACGTGGCGCTGGTAGTGGCAGAATCTTGAAACACTTGAATGTAGGTGATTTCTGTAACTCTTAGCTAATAAGAGTCGATAGAGGCTACAAACTTGTTTAAACTTTCTTTAAATATATATATATATTTTTTAAAACGAATCAAGTAAAAAACGTAACAACATTAAATGAGAGTTTTAATTTTGGATATCCAAATCGAAAAAAAAAAGCTATTAAAGATATAACCTTTTACATTTTCTTTGGTATGAATAGAGTGAAGAAATAGTCAACATAAATAATATATCTGTTACTGTATTATCTTTCCTGAATTTCTCAAATAGGAGTAAAGCCAAGAAAGCAACCAACTTCTCTAGTTTTAGGCTATAGCTCAGTTCGGCAAACATCAACCTTCGTAGTTCCTAAATAACCAGTTGAAATGTCATGTTGTTACCTTGTTTTTTGACAAACTAATGAGGAGGTAGTTTGTCTCGAGTTTTGTTACTGTGCTGTGTAGATGTTTGTCCAGCACGAGACAAACGATAAATAATAAAGGTACTGTACATATGTTATTTCACATCAGTAGGGCCTTGCTACTTTGTAGTGCACGTACGATAAGATCTTGACACTGCTTTTACACTAAATATAATAATAATTAAAGGTGAAACAGTAATACCAAATACACAAGCCTAGAATGTAAATATTCCTGACCTAACCCGAATTTTGTTGACATTTAGAAGAGTTAAGTTATAGGCTAATTTGGATGGATTAACTTTTAGTTATAAGATTAGGGGATATAGCAATTTAATAAAGTCTAGCACATTTTATGGTGTTTATTGTTCGACAAAAATTATACACTTTTAACACTAAACGTTGTTAAGCCAACACATATCTGCCTTACAGCATGCTGTAAGTTTACTATCTACTGTATCATCTAAGAGTTTCATTAGCGCCTCCAACGTCCTCACACGTGACTATGTCTAACAGATAGAAGAACTACTATATTCATACGTCAAGTCATGTTAGCTGCAGCTGTCAATGTTGATAGAGAAATGAACAAGGGTCCATTTGCGACGGACTTTCACAATATAAATGTAAAATATGGTGTTTTTTTTAGTATTTACGTTTAAATGATTTGTGTAGTTAATGAAGAGTCAAAAGTTAATTAGAATACAAATAAAAGTTAATTATCGAAACAATTGCAATTCTAACGTTCTATTTGTCGGCTGCGTATAACCCGAACGGGTAGTAAGACGCGGTGCTAGAAATGATAATATTTGTCGGTCTGTTCATATGAAGGGAAATATGAAAATGTAATTATAAACTCATTAGTTAATTAAACCGACAAAATAATTAGGATTAAATTAAAAGGGTTTTACCATATTCACGTAACAAATTTAAGTGTAATGTAATGTTTTATTTATTTATATATTAGTCATGTATGAATGTGTATTTACGATTGAACTAATTTGTTAAATAAAGTGAAGGATTGACAGCTCTGTGAACAGTAGACCTCGTTCAAACAATGCAACAACAAGTACATCAGGTTTATAACTAGGTCAACCTCTTATCGTCAATAGTATTAACATTTCAAGTTGTTCTTCCTTGGTGAAGTTAGACACAAAACAAACTAATACTATACTCAGAAAATAACCGCGTGCGCGTGATTTAACACGTAATTCTCACAATAGGCTTGTATATAAAAATGGCACTCAATCGATTGTATGGAGGTTTAAATTATAATCACTTGAGATGAACAACTAAACAATAAACCTTTGAGCATCCACCGCCTTGAAACGGATTAACATATTTAAAAACTATGTACATAAATGGTTCGGACCAAGCCCAAAGAACGTACTTGCAAATTTCGATAAAATTTGTCCACACAATTGACATATATCGTGAAACAGACATCCGGACAGACAGAAAGACGGAATACCAAATGGTCAAGTTAAAACATAGCCTCACTACTCTCGGTTAGTTATGTCTGAATCGATGAACAAGGGTAAGGGGGGACATGCTTTGTTATTACATTAAAAATAATGGCTGTATCTTTAATTAATCAAAATACAACCTCTTCCATTTGATCAGCCATGACGTCATTAATTAAACCAATATTGTTTTTCTCTCTATTTTATTTGCGAGATAATAAATAAAAATTTCGTTATCGTCAAGTGTTTTTTATCATACTCTCTTGAACCAATTTAACTCCATTCAATTGGAGGTAGAACCACCGAGCGCTGCAGTCTACACGTGAGAAGAGAGCTATAACTACAGTCTACACGTGAGAACAGAGCTATAACTACAGTCTACACGCGAAAACAGAGCTATAACCACAATTTACTCGTGAGAACAGAGCTATAACTACAGTGTACTCGTGAAAACAGAGCTATAACCACAATTTACTCGTGAGAACAGAGCTATAATTACAGTCTACACGTGAGAACAGAGCTATAACTACATTCTACACGTGAGAACAGAGCTATAACTACATTCTACACGTGAAAACAGAGCTATAACTACAGTCTACTCGTGAAAACAGAGCTATAACTACAGTCTACACGTGAGAACAGAGCTATAACTACATTCTACACGTGAGAACAGAGCTATAACTACAGTCTACACGTGATAACAGAGCTATAACTACAGTCTACACGTGAGAACAGAGCTATAACTATAGGCTACACGTGAGAACAGAGCTATAACTACAGGCTACACGTGAGAACAGATCTATAACTACAGTCTACTCGTGAAAACAGAGCTATAACTACAGTCTACACGTGAGAACAGAGCTATAACTACAGTCTTCACGTGAAAACAGAGCTATAACCACAATTTACTCGTGAGAACAGAGCTATAACCAAAATTTACTCGTGAGAACAGAGCTATAACTACAGTCTACACGTGAAAACAGAGCTATAACTACAGGCTACACGTGAGAACAGAGCTATACCTACAGTCTACTCGTGAAAACAGAGCTATAACTACAGTCTACACGTGAGAACAGAGCTATAACTACAGTCTACACGTGAGAACAGAGCTATAACTACAGGCTACACGTGAGAACAGAGCTATAACTACAGTCTACACGTGAAAACAGAGCTATAACTACAGTCTACACGTGAAAACAGAGCTATAACTACAGGGTACACGTGAGAACAGAGCTATAACTACATTCTACACGTGAAAACAGAGCTATAACCAAAATTTACTCGTGAGAACAGAGCTATAATCACAATTTACTCGTGAGAACAGAGTTATAACTACAGTCTACTCGTGAAAACAGAGCTATAACTACAGTCTACACGTGAGAACAGAGCTATAACTACAGTCTACACGTGAGAACAGAGCTATAACTACAGTCTACACGAGAAAACAGAGCTATAATCACTATTTACTCACAGTATGTTCTGGGCCCATCTCAAGTCTCTCTCCAGTGTTTATCCTCCAAGCTGGGGACATAGCGAGGGGGGGGAAGGGGGGGTTGTTGACCCACCCCTAAGTAACCACCGAGGGAGAGTCAGCCCTTCAAGAACTTCTGGGAAGGGTAGTCGTGATTTACTCCCACTAACAAATTGAGCCACTAAAATGGAAGTTGCGCAGAAATGAGTTGATTTAGTGAGGGATGGATTTGTTACCATGAGTCACATGACTTGGCCGAGACTCTATATAATGTCTGTAACACTTGGCCCGTTGTTGCTCGTGTCCTTGCTGGAGCCTGTATTGACAGGACTTACGAGCTTATGAGGAAACCAGGGACAGAGGAAACAAGGGAAAGAGGAAACAAGGAACAGAGGAAACCAGGGACATAGGAAACAAGGGACAGAAGAAACAAGGGGCAGAGGAAACCAGGGACAGAGGAAACCAGGGACATAGGAAACAAGGGACAGAAGAAACAAGGGGCAGAGGAAACAAGGGACAGAGGAAACAAGGGACAGAAGAAACAAGGGACAGAGGAAACCAGGGACATAGGAAACAAGGGACAGAAGAAACAAGGGGCAGAGGAAACAAGAGACAGAAGAAACAAGGGACATAGGAAACAAGGGACAGAAGATGACAAGGGACAGAAGATGACAAGGGACAGAGTAAACAAGTGTCAGAGGAAACAAGGGACAGAGGAAACAAGGGACAGAGGAAACAAGGGACAGAGGAAACCAGGGACGTATGAAACAAGGGACAAGCAGAATATATATTTACCTTCACTATTTAACTGACAAAAGTTTAGCGATAAAAGATATCCATGTAATAAAATCTGCGTCAAACGGGACTTCCCCCTAAAGCAACACATTCATATAAGACACGTGTGAATAGATTCGCCAACCAGCAGCAGGTGTTACATCAGTCTTGAGAGAGAATAAAAATAGTTAAGATTAACACACTCATATATTGTAATATTAATGTACTTTAGTCTAGTTTGTCTCGAGAGGCGATTGCAACATTCGACCTAACACAAGTCCTCTATGTCCCATGTGTGGAGCTACCCCACTGAACACAAGTCCTCTATGTCCCATGTGTGGAGCTACCCCACTGAACACATGAACACAAACACAACTCCAATAACAGTCTACTTTTGATCACGTGAACACAAAGACTTCTTACTCCTAGTCCACCCTAAAGACCGCTCTTTTCATATCATTCAATGAAAAACCTTTTCTACGAAGTCATTGACCTGGAAACATCCACTCAAATCCACATATTTCCTTCTCGTTTGGAGGTAAAAAAAAATATATTGGCGAAAAGGGAGAAAAGATGAAGTTTTTGTGAAAGTTCAATTTTCCATTGGTTGTATTCGACCTGTTCCTCCAGAATGTTGGAAAGTCACAAACACAGGTTGTGTCATGTGTGTAGTCCAAACATCTCTATGGTCGGGTCACCATCTCTTGATAGTTGTTAACAGAGAGAGAGAGAGAGAGAGTAGTGGAAAGGGCCGAGGGTGGACCTCGAGGTGAACATCCAACCTACACTATAATACATTAGCTCAATTTATTAGTTAAATAGAGAGAGGTAAAGTTACAAAAAAATTACCCACGTCAGATTCATAACAAAAGGTAATATATTATTAGTGAGCATAACTAATCACATAAGTATTAAATAGAAGAGGCTAATTTCCACGCCTGGTACGGCAGTATCACAATTACATAAGGCATTACTATACACGTCTAATAAGGCACCATTTAAACAGAAATGTGAATTTTTAGAAAAATACTAACGCCATCTGGTTGCCTCAAAGTTATATTACATATGGCCAGTTGTAAGAACTAGTCGTAGATTGGAGGACAACGTTAAAATGGACCTGAGGGAGATAGGGTGTAATGAGGTGGACTGGGTAGAACTAGCTCAAGATAGGGTGTAATGAGGTGGACTGGGTAGAACTAGCTCAAGATAGGGATGTAATGGGGTGGACTGGGTAGAACTAGCTCAAGATATGGTGTAATGAGGTGGACTGGGTAGAACTAGCTCAAGATAGGGTGTAATGGGGTGGACTGGGTAGAACTAGCTCAAGATAGGGTGTAATGAGGTGGACTGGGTAGAACTAGCTCAAGATAGGGTGTAATGAGGTGGACTAGGGTAGAACTAGCTCAGGATAGGGATAGGGTGTACTCTCACGCCCAGATTGTATAGTAGTTTCCAGGTGGATGTGGACCTTTAAATATGGTTTAAGTGGTTATATATGTACATACATAAGTATTTACCCATTTAACAGTATATTGGAGTCCAAGTGTGATGAGGTTAAGTTCCTGTTTCCTCTCAACCCTAATAATAATTTCAACACTCGATAACAAGAAAACTCAGTTTTATTCATTCCTCTTCATAATTCCAATCATTACTCCAATTCTTTCACTGTTTCAGCTTCTCGTTCATGGAATACCCCAACTAACGGTGTAAAGAAATTAGAATGGAATGGTTTCAAGCGAAAAGTCGCAAATAGGCTGCGTGTGGAAGTTCATTCTTGAGAGTGAGAGGGGTGAGACGTAATCACACCTGTGTGTGTGTGTGTGTGTGTGTGTGTGTGTGTGTGTGCGCGCGCACGCGCGTGTGGTACGTAATCCTTGTGTATTTTAGCTCTAGTTTTTTTTAAATACTTTTTGTGTGTTTTTATATATATTATTTTGTTAAACTTAAGTTTAGTTGTATTGGTTAAGTGTAAGAAAAGGCAGTAGCCTTAACTTCGCCATTAAAGTCGATTATTATTATTATTATTATTATTATTATTATTATAGTCCAGTAGGTCCGGGAGTTCACCTGCCACTAGAAATATCAACAATATAATGCGGGCCTGGATAGGAACATGATATACATCTTCATTGGTATCTGGAATAGAGCCATTGAGGTAAGTTATTCCAAGAAGATGACAACTTATGGTGAAAGAATATCGAGAGGACTACCCAGAGGCAATATAGGAGAGCTAGGACTACCCAGAGGCAATATAGGAGAGCTAGGACTAACCAGGGGTAATATAGGAGAACTAGGACTACCCAAGGGTAATATAGGAGAACTAGGCCTACCCAAGGGTAATATAGGAGAGCTAGGACTAACCAGGGGTAATATAGGAGAACTAGGACTACCCGAGGGTAATATAGGAGAGCTAGGACTACCCGAGGGTAATATAGGAGAACTAGGACTACCCGAGGGTAATATAGGAGAGCTAGGACTACCCAGAGGCAATATAGGAGATCTAGGACTAACCAGGGGTAATATAGGAGAGCTAGGACTACCCGAGGGTAATATAGGAGAACTAGGACTACCCAAGGGTAATATAGGAGAACTAGGACTACCCAAGGGTAATATAGGAGAACTAGGACTACCCGAGGGTAATATAGGAGAGCTAGGACTACCCGAGGGTAATATAGGAGAGCTAGGACTACCCAGGGGTAATATAGAAGTTGGAACGTCATTCCTAGTTTTTGTACACACACACACACACACACATGTAGTGAGGGGTGTAACACAATTTTGGAGACAATTAAATTATGTTGTCCATGAATGATTATTACTCCCACCCCCAGTCCATTGTCACCTCCTTCCCCAGCTGTTTCCCCCTCACCATTGCCCACATTACTCCCCATGAAATGTTTCAAGTGTAGCCACTGGTTGTGTCAGCTTGTAATTAATGGTCATTTTAAAATGGCGTTATGACTTACAACTAGCACTTTTATTAAAACAGGGCAGAATAATTATAAAATGTCAGAGAAGTAGCAAAATATCTGTCCGACAGGAATTATAAAATACCTAGGGGAACAAGGAATGTGGGAGACTGGGGTTCAAATCCCGTTCGGGTCTTAGTGTCGTGTGTGGGGGAAACTCTTACATCAGTTATGACGTGTTAATATCCATGTGGGCAAATACAAATTTAAAAATTAAACAATACATTCATTCAAATGACGTCAAAAAAGTTAGTTTGTAAATGTTTCGGACGTTTTGAAATAAAAGTATAAACTAAATATAGTTGAAGGACCCTTATTAAAACTACACTCTAGGCTCAAACTATCGACCTAAAAGTTGTAGTGGTTGGCATCACATTGAAGCCTGATATACTTACCCTCCTTCAGCCTTGGTGTGAACAAATGGTTTTCGTATGAAACATCTTCAAACATTTAAACTTGGTGGTATCATACGCCAGGACAGGTTAGTAATAAAATATCCACGTAATAAGTCGCTCAAAGCCAGAAAACTTGTCCAAAAGATGCCAACTTGAGTACAACCCGGACAATTAATTTGTGCCAGTTGCTGGAAAGTTGGACATGTGACAAGTTGGGAGCCTGAATGCTAGATTCCCTCCAAGGGTAGTTTGGGAAACTATCAAACTACCCTTGGAGGGAAATAATTAATTAGATGAAGTTTAAATCATCTACACTTTCAAATAATTGCAATATTAGCTCTGGAACCTTTTGATCCTTCTTAACATGTGGATAAAACATCTTCAGCAAAATATACATGTTGCGTGTGATCACCACTAGGATCGCTGGTGTAGCTTTTGCCTGATCAATGTTACTCTGTCTAAGAGCACCGACTACACGCTGCAGTATCTTTCATGGGAATGGCACTAACAACACTAAAACAACCTCGATTATCTTAGGATGTTCTGTTTGCACTAACAACACTAAAACAACCTCGATTATCTTAGGATGTTCTGTTTGCACTAACAACACTAAAACAACCTCGATTATCTTAGAATGTTCTGTTTGCACTAACAACACTAAAACAACCTCGATTATCTTAGAATGTTCTGTTTGCACTAACAACACTAAAACAACCTCGATTATCTTAGGATGTTCTGTTGCTAAGACATGACTTTGTTTTTATAGGAAGATAGAACAGTTACTAGATTTATTGTCACGTATCCATACGTCAAGTCATGTTATCTCCAGCTGTATGTTTACAGATATCAATAGCTATTAAATAATAATAATAATAATAATAATAATATACATAGTAAATAATGATCAATGTTGACAACAACAAACATGTTTGTATCTTGTAAAATACCCTTGCTATGAAAATTGGACCGTGTTTGGTATCGTTCAGCTTCACATATGATGTCCGAGTCCAAATGTTTGTTTCTTGCTTCTGGGTGTTTTAGAGGCGGTGAGAAATAATCTAAAGAGAAATCGAGAGGTGATCAATTTCGCTGATTGAGTAGTATTGATGGGCTATGTCCCAACTCCTGCAGGGGTGCGGAGGGGTTTTTATGTACCAGGGATTGCGCAACACTGTAGATCAATCAACTCTCGCTATTTATTGCGTTAGAGCAGCCATTCTCTGCCCACGAGCTCTATTGCTATTCATATGCAGGCTTATGTACGACTTACAAACTGACAACACTACTGCCAGGACTTGTAATATCTAGGTAAGTCATATACTAATGCAGCTAGATGTAATGGGTTTTTATCGTGTCTAAACGTTGAAAGCCACTTTTGTAATTACATGGTTCACAATTCAAACCCTATGCTGGGTGCCACTTTTGTAATTACACGGTTCACAATTCACGCCCAACGTTTGGCGCCACTTTTGTAATGACATAGTTCACAATTCAAACCCCACGTTGGGCGCCACTTTTGTAATGACATGGTTCACAATTCACGCCCCACGTTTGGCGCCACTTTTGTAATGACATAGTTCACAATTCAAACCCCACGTTGGGCGCCACTTTTGTAATGACATGGTTCACAATTCACGCCCCACGTTTGGCGCCACTTTTGTAATGACATAGTTCACAATTCAAACCCCACGTTGGGCGCCACTTTTGTAATGACATGGTTCACAATTCACGCCCCACGTTTGGCGCCACTTTTGTAATGACATAGTTCACAATTCAAACCCCACGTTGGGCGCCACTTTTGTAATGACATGGTTCACAATTCACGCCCCACGTTTGGCGCCACTTTTGTAATGACATAGTTCACAATTCAAACCCCACGTTGGGCGCCACTTTTGTAATGACATGGTTCACAATTCACGCCCCACGTTTGGCGCCACTTTTGTAATGACATAGTTCACAATTCAAACCCCACGTTGGGCGCCACTTTTGTAATGACATGGTTCACAATTCACGCCCCACGTTTGGCGCCACTTTTGTAATGACATAGTTCACAATTCAAACCCCACGTTGGGCGCCACTTTTGTAATGACATGGTTCACAATTCACGCCCCACGTTTGGCGCCACTTTTGTAATGACATAGTTCACAATTCAAACCCCACGTTGGGCGCCACTTTTGTAATGACATGGTTCACAATTCACGCCCCACGTTTGGCGCCACTTTTGTAATGACATAGTTCACAATTCAAACCCCACGTTGGGCGCCACTTTTGTAATGACATGGTTCACAATTCACGCCCCACGTTTGGCGCCACTTTTGTAATGACATAGTTCACAATTCAAACCCCACGTTGGGCGCCACTTTTGTAATGACATGGTTCACAATTCACGCCCCACGTTGGGCGCCACTTTTGTAATGACATAGTTCACAATTCAAACCCCATGCTGGGCACCACAATTGTGTTGACACGGACTCATTACATGCGGGGATAGTTCATTATAGAAATTTTTCATCAGGCTATAACTGAAATCACTTCTTTTATTAGTAAAGTATTTATTCAGCGCTATTGCTGTACTGAATAGGCTGAATATGTGATCCGATCTCACACGTGCTAGTATTTCACTTCTTAGGGAAATGGGATTGGATCAAGATTGGTACAATCTAGTAACCAGCACGGAATGATTACGGTCCCTAGTTAGATCCGGTGATTAATAAAACCAATGTGTTTTCTTTTGACGAATGCAGGTCCTGACTGTTCACCGACTATTACGAGAGTGTCGTCACCTCCGCTTGAAAGTAGGACTGTTTTCGAAGACTTGGATTCTAGAATGTTCTAGAAACGGGACGCAGTCCTCCCTCTTCTCTCCCCCTTGCCCTTCAAGAAGATGTTACCTGGGTGGCTGATAGAGAGAGACAGAGGGATGTTTCACCACGTAGACATTTACTGCGAAATGTAATGAGTGTAAAATAAATAGAAAAGTCTATACAATAGACAAATTACGCTAAATTATTTTATGCTGATATATGAGTTAAGGGCATTACTACCACTGGCAGCTCTAGAGCTTCGCAAGGATACATGACTTCAGCTTTATTATGGTAGTGTACGTCAAGCAGCCTTGTTGTGTCGGAACAGACGTAAGCTGATACTCCGTGGGTCAACTGTTTCAACTTAGTGTTTGATAATTTTGTTGGCTGGTCAGTGATGACACATCAGAGTAGCAAGGGCCGGGAAGTGTTGATTAGCTTGCAAAAAGAGCAATACATTCAGTAGAGTTATCTTCGATTACATTTCTGGCTGGATATCCGTCATTTACGTCCGAAGTTGGTCTATCATTATGAAAAGTTCAAGTTTTTATTATTACAATCTTTGTTCTGGATTGCTCCGGGAAGATTTTTGTTTGTTCAGTTTTGAAAAACCCACAAATAGTATGTTTACATTGGGGGAAGAGGGGCCAACTTCATGGTAGCCCATTCTGGTTTGAATAAGATCGAGGCACTTATGTTAAATTAGTATATTTTTAAATGATAT
>CABFVZ010002794.1:47159-67956 GCA_902151445.1 Timema monikensis
TTTTCACAGTTGGTACCTACCCATGGTACAAATTGTGGGATTATTTAAGAAAATATTAAATATCTATTTATGTTTCCTGTTATATTAATTTTGACGGAGGTATCGTTCTTATTATGAATCTAGGTATGTCATCGTCACTTTCCTATAAGACTCAAAATTCTTCATTTTCAATTGAACTAATCTCACAACTATCATCTTCTTCAGAGCTTTGGAATTCTGAATCGGTACATTCAACATCAGAATACTTGTGTCTAATAATGTTATCATTTGAGTAAGGAGGGAGTTCTACCACACCGGACATGTACTCCGTATCACACATGTCTTCTCTGTAATAGAAACAATATTAGGGCCTAAATTATCATTTCGAAATGTATATTATTTATTCTGATAAAAAAACAGGCAAATAAAGTAAATATGGTGCATTTACTATAAAAATTAGTTTCCTTCTCCTTGCACCCTAGAATAACTCAAACCTCCAAACCTAATCACTAAATAATTCAAAGAGTCTAAAAACATTGGAGAGCGGTTATATATCAGTTACATCTTGTTTGGATAAGAATGCTTCAGTTACTTTGATTAAATTAATTCAAATAAAATTCGTTCTCTCTCTTTGTCTCTCTCACACACATAATTTTTTTTATGAGTCATATGTAATAAAAGACATTCCTTTGTGAATGAAATAATTATTTCATTACATTATTTATTTGCAAAAAACCTGGTAGAAATACTGTCGTTACAATAGTAAATAACTGTTTTCATTTTAAGTAAATTCAAAGTGCTCACACACTTGCAAATGAAAACATCAATTACTACTATAATATCATACTTGGGCCTAAAATTACTCTCTAAGTGAGTTCGAAATACATAAATAATTAACACTATACCTTCCTATATTGTTTTGGTGCCCAACAGGGTATCTCACTAATTGGCGTATAATCATTATAGACTACTTCTATAGAAACTACAAATTTTAACTTGACCCTTATAGGTGGGATTAATAGAGAAATTCTAAATATTTAAATAGAATAGTTTCCAAAATTTAAGCCATATAAAATGCTGGAAAAATTGCCAGCTTTAACATTGATACTTGCATTCACACAATTTTTAAGGCGATAAAAAAATGTAATTCTTATCAAGCATATTTTCAAGAGGCCATTCAATTGACAGTTTGACAGCTGTGGGAGAAGAACGTAAGAAAATACAGGCTATAAATGTGATATATTCGTAGTATCATAGCCCGACACGTTAGATCAGTCGCTAGCGGGTCTACACTGCAAAGGGTTTCGGGTTCGATTTCTGATAGGGGCGTAATATTTATTATTTGAACAATTCTCGGCCTTCTTCTGGATGTTGTATACGTCTTAGAATTCAATAATTCTATTTAACTGTGGAAACTTAACATATTCATAAAATTATCAAATATTTGAACAATATAATCATTTTAACTGTAACCACTTGACTTTTAGGGTTTGCTATTTAAGGTAAAGTGCATATATATAAATACTTTCATAATCACCATATATGCATATATTATATTTACCTATAAACTAGGCCTAACTAATTTGAGGAAAATCGCCCATATGATTTAAAATGTAGATAATCACAAAATTGTAATGTTATAAAAATGTAATTAATCAATAAAATGTATCATGCAGATAATCTCATATGAACCAAGATCTAAGTCTGACTGACAGTATAAATATTCTTCTACCTCTAATAAAAATAAAAATATATATAAAAACATAGATAATTTAATTGAAGATAATAATTGCAGTGTTCACTGAATTGAAGATCGTGAAATTATTTTTTCCATATGCATATTAATGTATTCACAGTAATAAGTTTTGTTAATTTAAGCTAAATAAAATAATGCCTTTTTCTGCATTAACAATGACTAAACTAGTTCAAATAGCTAAGAAATTAAAACACTATAAACTGCCTAAATTGCTATTTTTTTCATGAAAAAGATTCTTTATACAATGGCTGTAAAAAGTGTTTTTAAATGTTAAGTATTTATTTCATCATTCTTGATATGAAACGTGTCGAAACCTTGAGCGATCGCTTACAGCCATTTTTGTTTACTAGATTGTATATTCTGTGTTACTGATTCTGGAAACCCTCAACATATAAAATAAACATAAAGCCTATCTGCCTTTATAATACATTTAAAACACATCTAAAAATTACTACAACATGTTTCAATAATGAAATAACCCTGATAGTGGTATAAATATCAAAATCACTACAATATGAGTGTAACTATTCTAAGAGACAACTTGTGAATGATCGTTCAAACCGAAATCTCGCAAGGACTGCAGATTATTTGGGTTTGTGTGATAATACAGCTGGAGTAACTGCTGTGGAGGCGGGCTATCACCCGTTCTTGTCGACTAAGCTACACTTCCTACAAAGTTTTGATCCCGTGAGCCAACTTGGAATCTCAGTGCATATTTTTATGTCATACGTAAATCAAGTTATTCAGTAAAACTTTGCATATTTAAATCCGAATATTTTTTAAAATCTTAAGTATACACATCTATAAATCACATGAATACTAATATTTAGTATTTATAGATGAATTAGCATTAATAAACAATTGTTGAATTGTGTTGATTTTAAGTGAACTTTAAGTATATTTATATAGAGTATGCTCATACCTACGGTAAAGTCTCAGCTTTATCAAATAGGTATAGTATTAAGGAAACTAAATTTTTATTTTCAAATTTTTATTTCAAAAAGTGTGGCCTAAAACTAGATTTGGAAAAGATAAAAATAGAAGTTTCTTACCCTCATAGCTCTTGAATAAAATAGATAAAAATAGATTTATGGTGTATAACATTTCATAGAATAAAACTCTTTTGAATTACGAAAAAAAAAATTCTGTACATAAGGCCCTAATCTCTGCTAAAGTTATAAATGTCAATTAATCGCTAGTTGATGTTAAAATACTTTTTAGTAGCCTTAATAAAAAGATCGTATTTGGATATATGTCATGTAATGATATATTTAAAAAATGTTCATAATTAAATACAAGTTTTATTCTTCCTTGGGAATGTTTCCAAGATGCTAAGATTTTTATATCGCAAAGCTTCATACGGGGTAGTATTAGCTGGGAGAGGTACATTGGTTAGACCATAGCTGGGAGAGAGGTACATTGGTTAGACCATAGCTGGGAGAGAGGTATATTGGTTAGACCATTGATAACGAGTGACTGTTGAACACAACATTACGGAGGGTTTCAACTACAGCATGACACACACGGGCTGGTTTGTATCATGGGTCTCTAGACCTGCTCTAGACCTGCCTAGCCTCATGGTTTAACAATGTAGTCCCTGGATCGATACCCCCTCCCACCCCGGTGCATGTAACTTGGTCGGCCTCTAGCTAGCCCTTATCAGCCAACCACTGCTTTTTTCATTAATTAAAATAATACTGGACGTTGTTCATTGGAAACTCGTAAATTCGATCATTTTCTCTAATAATTAATTAATGGGTTCATACACATTTATTATTTTAAAGCAATGGCGTATAGATTTTAATTATTTCGTATATTCCTTTTTTGTGGCGTTCTGATTTTAAAAAACTTTGACGTTTTCCTGAGGGGTAGCTATTTGTAAGTTACACTAGCTTCGTTATTGTTCCATTTGGGGGCACTGTTAGTGTGCCTGACTCTGGCCCGGGAAATAGACCTGGATTCAATACTCCCCACATGCACTGAGAGCTACTAGTCCTGGGTTCAATACTCACCACATGCACTGAGAGCTACTAGTCCTGGGTTCAATACTCACCACATAACATCTATAAATCACATGAATACTAATATTTAGTATTTATAGATGAATTAGTATTAATAAACAATTGTTGAATTGTGTTGATTTTAAGGGAACTTTAAGTTTATTTATATAGAGTATGCTTATACCTACGGTAAAATTACATCTCTATCAAATAGGTATAGTATTTAAGATACTAAATTTTAATTTTCAATTTTTTTTTCAAAAAGTGTTGCCTAGAACTAAATTCGGAAAATGTAAAAATTGAAGTTTCTTACCCTCATAGCTCTTGAATAAAAATAGATAAAAATACATTTGTGGTGTGTAACATTTCATAGAAGTAAACTCTTTTGAATGGCGAAAATAAAAAATTGTGTACATATGGCCTTAATGTAAATGAGACAAAGTCTTAAGACAGCACTATATATTATTTTGGCTCTAAAGTAAAGTTGTTTTAGATTACAATAAATATAATATAATATAAAAGGGAAAATGGTAAGAGTGAGCGTGTAACCGTCCTGGACTGCCCGGGCGTCGTCATGACAGTATGCGCAGTAAGGACCAATGAACACATCTCCAAGTATGGCGAGGAAAACATGCTAGGGTGTGGCGGGTGAGGGGTGAGGGGTGGCACGGTGGACTGGCACCCAATCACACTCTCCTTGTTTTCCATGTCAGAGGAACTTGTGTTGTAGATATCTCAAGGCCTCCAGCCGATCACTAATATTGATGCTCTCAGAGAACTGCTACATAAGGTAGGCCCACATTCTAAACTGTGACTTGCAGGATATGACACATTCTAAACTGTGACTTGCAGGATATGACACATTCTAAACTGTGACTTGCAGGAATATGACACATTATAAACTGTGACTTGCAGGATATGACACATTATAAACTGTGACTTGCAGGATATGATACACTTGTTCAGTATGTTGCATACATACTATAAACAATTGTTTGTAGAGTGTTGACAATTGTTTTTACTCTGTGTATTGAAGCTAGAAACAAAGTCGATCCTAAAACAAGTGGACAATACAAAGTGACACAAATGCTAGCTTTTCCTTGAGAGTGAAGCTAACTAGTGATAGCAACGAATTTGCGTTGAATGGTCATGAAATACCTGCAGCGATGGATCAATCGTCGTTTTACTATCTGAAGTTGATTTAATTTCATGGTAAACACCCACTGAGGTGTATTATTTATGGTTGTTGCAGGTTACTGAACCTTGTGGTGTCCACGAACCACGACTGCTATGTCAAGCTGGTAGTCTCTAGTCTAGATTACACGACCGACGCTATGCCCAGGTGAGCTCCTGGCCCCGTTACACAATTACACATTTCAAATATCAATATGTAATTAAATAAATATAGTAGAATTTAAAAAATGAATCATGTATATGCAAACACTTCATTTCAACGCCACAATGGTGCCAACTTAATTGTTGAAGAATGGAAACTTCTCTGAGGAGTTAAGAACTTCCTTAAGATTTTCATACTATTTTAGAAGTGAACAAAAGGTTTTAAGGATGCGTAATGCTAGGCTGCTATCTCCTACTGAAAGATATGAGTAGAAGACATCAATTGTTTCAGAGTGATCTTGAGCAAAGTTTTGACTGCATCAACAGTGTCTTCACGTCTGTACGCAACACAGTTCTTGTTGGTGTTGCTGCGTGCCAAGTTGCCTGACTTTCAAAAGTGGGGGGTAGAACTACTTGTGAACCAACTGTACGACCAGAGCAAGGCTGTCTCGCTGGTTGCCATCACTATCCTGGAGGAGGCTACAGAGGAGAAGGTACTATGTCCGTCATTCACTGTCACATGGGAAAAGATAAACCTGCTAGCTGCTTCTATTAACAGATGTTACATCAAAGCCCTGGTGAGTAGTCGATGGACTGTGATGGAGAGACCATGGTTTGATTCCTGGACTTGTGGACTGGGGGAGTTTTTCCACTTGCCCTCCATGTGTATTCTCATAGCGACTGTTTTGCGACTCGCTGTGCTCTGACAGAATGTTGGTTGTGTTTGACCTCAGCTCTACCTCGAGTCTGTGATAGCCTTGCGGCCCTCTCTACTGCATCTGGGGGACAAGGGACTGCTACTCTTAATAAGGTTCCTATCGACGCCGACTGGCTTCACATTCCTTCAAGACGCCAACTTTGTCTCCAATGAACTGGAGAGATGGTCGACTAACTTCAACTACAGGTGAGGGAATAGTAGTTGAGTAGCTGTCCCCAAGAGCCCATTCCACACGACACTAGATGCAGGGTGATAACACTCAAACCAGAAATATCATAATAGTGTGGTTTTTTTTTTGGCGTTTTTCAGTTGACAGTAAAATTGAGATAACTAAAATGTATTTCTCATTCTAACATAATTATTTCTCACTTTTGTTGTGTTCTATAAATGTTTGTAAAATATTTTTACTGTTTTCTAGTAAAGACGAAAGAAAACCACTTGACGATGCTCTGTTTTGAGTTGTATTACTTACCTAAGTTACTCCTCCGTGGAGTGAGACGGGCTCTTAACCTCAACAGTTCCTACTCAAGCTGTGCTTGTAACTCAGATCTCTTTTCTCCGTGAAGGTATGTCCGGTTGATTGAAGGCGACATCCATGATTCCTTCACCCTCCACCAGAGGGGCGAAGACGGTCGGTACAGTCGGCGCATCACCAATGCCAAGCACTGTATACGCGACGTGTTTGTTCCCCCACATCTGTATGGACAACTGGTTCAACATGACAAGGGCTTCCAGTTGTTGCTGAAGGAGGGAAAACTGGAGAATATCTTCCAGGTACAGCTTCCAGGGGTACCAACAGAACATGCTCATTGGTTGGTCGGACAGTTACCACACTTACCACCCCAGATCGTTGATTGTTTCCACCTTGGGGCCTCCACCACTCTTCTCCTCTCACTCACACACTTGTTATCTTTCCTTCCGTTCATCCCCAACTCACATCTGTGTCCTCAGATAATTCACAGTCGTCGCTGTTCGTCCGAGCAAGACATCCTGGAGCTGAAGGCGGCCCTGTGGGGTTGCGGACATATCGCCACGTTCTCCTCGGGGGTCAAACTCCTTGCGGAGGAAGGGATTATAGTGGCAACAGTGCAGCTAGCCGAGACTTGTCCTGTGTATTGTGTCAGGGGCACTGCCCTCTATGTGCTTGCGCTGATGGGGACCACGCGCCATGGAGCCACTGAGCTCAATAGAGCAGGTCAGTGATGGAGGAGACTGTCTTGTGTAGTATGTTTGCTGGTATCAAACAAGTGACCCGTTGCTCTCGAATCAAAGCTCCTATCCACTTTTACTTTATTACAAACAGTAAATGTTATAAATGGACAAAAGTACATGAACAAACACAACACTGAACACACCTTACACTGCCGGCACTGGACGTAATAGTTCCTGGTGACAGTTCAGTCCCTGGAAATGGTAAATACACTCAACATGAGCTAGTTCTAGTCATCTTGTGTTAATCAAGTGCCGTGGTTTTATTTATGTATATTATTCTTTACACTTAATAGTTTTTTAATCATACTTTGGTAGTTTGTTTAAATAACCAGCATTTGGTCAAGGTAAGACTGCCACCTTGCTTGGTTTCACTATGGTTAGCTTATAAGATAGCCATAATGTAATATATCAAGGTAAGTTAAACAGAGTATACGTCACACAAGTGTGTAATACTACTCGTACATACTAATTACACTAATGTGTTTGGATTTAGGATGGTTTAATCGAAGGAAATTAGTAAACCAGTTAGTAAAAAACCCCTACGAACATCCTATCAGGATTCTAAACTCATCATTGCCAGCCCAGTCTATTGCGAGAGTTTAGACCAATTTGCCACTGAAGCAGGTTTATAGTAATTGAATAGCAGAAGGGGGGTGTGAAGTACTTTAATCAAACAAAGTTTGAATATTATTTGTTTGTTGTTACTAGGTATAATACTCCCTGCACACAAATTACACGGGAAATGATCTACCTCAGTGGTGTAGTTAGCTTTGTGTTGAGCTGGTCCTCCGAGGTTCGAATCTCGGTTGGGTGAACTGGGGGTGGTAATTAAATTTCTTCTAATATGTATCAATACAACAATTGACCACACATCGAGAATATGATTACGCTGATGGGCCAAGGGAGAAGAAGTTTGAATTTAGAGGAAGTGTACCCGCATTTGTGGGGGGAGAGTGGGAAACCATTTATAAAAAACACCTTGGATACACCAGACCGGGGCCTTTGTGTTACATACAAGGGGTTGTGTTACATACAGGGTGGTTGTGTTACATACAAGGGGTTGTGTTACATACAGGGTTGTTGTGTTACATACAGGGTGGTTGTGTTACATACAAGGGGTTGTGTTACATACAGGGTGGTTGTGTTACTTACAGGGTGGTTGTGTTACATACAAGGGGTTGTGTTACATACAGGGTGGTTGTGTTACATACAAGGGGTTGTGTTACATACAGGGTGGATTGTGATACATACAAGGGGTTGTGTTACATACAGGGTGGTTGTGTTACATACAGGGTTGTTGTGTTACATACAGGGTGGTTGTGTTACTTACAAGGGGTTGTGTTACATACAAGGGGTTGTGTTACATACAGGGTGGTTGTGTTACATACAGGGTGGTTGTGATACATACAAGGGGTTGTGTTACATACAGGGTGGTTGTGATGCATACAAGGGGTTGTGTTACATACAGGGTGGTTGTGTTACATACAGGGTGGTTGTGTTACATACAAGGGGTTGTGTTACATACAGGGTGGTTGTGTTAACTTACAGGGTGGTTGTGTTACATACAAGGGGTTGTGTTACATACAAGGGGTTGTGTTACATACAAGGGGTTGTGTTACATACAGGGTGGTTGTGTGTAAGGCACCATCGTCATGACCGCTGGCCGGTCATTGAGCAAGAAAGTAACGAGGACTATGAGGGCTCTCTCGCAGCGTCTGAAACAGACAACATGTCTTTGTCAAGTGGAACAGAGTCGGACCCCAGCAAGGGCCCACATCGCCAGTCTGTTATGGGCCATTTCTACATCTCTGATGAGGCAGAAAGCGTCACTAGCGCTGATGACGAGGGGCTGCTTCTAGATGAGAGTTCTGTATCTGCTCATTGGATAGACACACCAGGTATAACTGACTCCTTTCTTGTGTTGGCCACCATTTTGACACAACTCACCTCCTTACTCCTGTCCTCTTTGTCCTCGTACTCCTATTTATCAATAAGATCAAGGCCAGCTATCCTCAGCTTGGTGTTTCTATACCACTCTGTTAGTGTCCATAACTGACACTTGTTGTATACCTGCAGGGACCAGAGCTCCTCACAAGAGCTCTCACCAGAGAAAGTCTCAGACTCTCCCTCACTCTCGACCCACCAAGAGCATCATAGTTCCTCGACACATCCGCAGCTTGAGTGAGAGCAAACAATCTCAGATACCTCAGTCTCCTTTACAGCCGGGGGAGTGGCCCTCTGAGGTCAGGTGAGTGTATGTTCATCTAGGGACTACTTTAGCGAGGGTGTTTGTTTAAACAATTTATACTCCAAATAAATTGGCCGCTAGTAAAACTGTTGGAAGTGTTATGTTTGTCTGTCCAGGGCTAGAGACATGACTTTACAACCTCCTGGAGCTATCCCTCGAGTCGACGACACCAAGAGTCGTTCCAACAGCTGTACAGACAGCAGCGGAGTCAGTTCCTGTGACTCGGGTCTTGGCAGACATGCCATCAGGTTAGCTTACTTTAATATTCTCCTATAAGAATCCATCGAGGGAGGCCGTAAACTCCTGTATTAACATGGACTGAGGAACAAGTAAGCTTCACCTGGATATTAACTGAGCAGTCACGAGATGGTTAGATGCTCCCAGCCTTGGATAGAGGAAGATGGATGCATTTTACTAAACTGAGCCGACCACAGGCTGGAAACAGTTAAAGATAATATTCTCTCATTGATGACAATATTGTGATACTTATTACTCATACTTATAAGAGTACTTACTCTCTGGTATTGAATCAGTGTCGAAAAAACTATCTTCTGTTTACGATGTATGTCTTGTACTTAAGCCTGTGCAGGAATTGCATTTTGACGAATCTTGGCTGGGAAATAATTAGAACTTCTTGCAAAAACAGGACGGGAAAATAATGTTGGGATAATTTTCTATTTTAGGCTTATATTTATTTGTCAGATTTATTATTTTAGTCCAAACTTAGCTTTCCCATTCACTCCAATAAAATAAGTTAAATTTAGGCGTGGGTTAGGAAAAGGAACAAAAACTTTGATTCGGTTGCAATTTGAAAATAGGTTTTCCTTTAAGAGTTTTAGTAAAGGTATAGATCAATCCTAAAAATATATTTTAAGATTGAATTAAAAACTCTCAAATAAAAAATTGGTGTCATAGATTTTTGTGACTACTTATTTGTAAAATGTTATCACGGTCTGGGATTCCCTGGTTAGAAGTTCCTGTCCCTCAGTTAGAGCCAGATAACATCACGTGGTTGTATAGTATAAGGCGTAACTCTCGCAATGTACGGGTTTGAATACCGGCTGGGTGTCTGCAGCTTTTTTCCAAAATGGGTTTCCATTCTCCCTCCTTGCAAATGCAGGTACACCTCTTCTAAATTTAACCCTTTAGTCCCCACAGGTAGTAAGATACAATAAAGTTTATTCTTATTTCCCACAACATTGGAATGCACAATTATAGTGTCTCCTACACCCGATATCACCTCTGATGGAACTGCAGGTCTTCTTTGCTTCCTCTCAGTTGACTGTTGCCAAATCTCCTCGCTCTTAGTTATGTTGGAAGGTGGTGTGCTGGGGTAAGACAAACCATTGTTGCCAAACTTGTTTAATATTAAAGAGAAGATGACAACGCTGTTCCCTTAGAGATGATATTTAGTGTATTAACTAAACATATAATTTGTTTCATAATGTATGTGTAAGAAGTCAAGTGAAAATATAATTCTCAAAGCATTGCATGATATTGTTGTTCAGCGAGCGCATACAGACTCTGAGCCCCATTCCGAGTTCTGCGTCGTTGAGCACCTTGAAGTCTGCGGGCATTCCCGGGGACAAAACCAGGAAAATGTCCGTGCAGAGTGAGTGTAACTACCAGGGAAATAAATACCCTTGATTATTATTTAGACTATTATTAGTTCTTTTGCTGTTTGTCTTTAGTACTGGGAAGCTGTAACTGTACTAGTAATAAACACAAGTCTGGTGCGAGTCCTAGTTTAATATTGGTGCTTACTGCCCCTCCCTTGCTAGGCAGCACCACGTCTGAGGGCTTGGCAGTGTCCCCAGATGTCGCCCACATGCGTCTCAGTCATCAGGACCTCCTGGGGTATGCTACTCTGCGCTCACTCAAGAGACATTGTCGACCTATGTACTCTGACACGTCCATCCTCGCCACCGCAGAGCTTATAGGGTTTGACGATCATGGCGCTAGCAAGGTGCGCAGTCTAGACCGCCAGTTCTCTCAGACTATGTGAGTTATAGTTCTCTCCCTCCATGTAAGCCCCCGTATTGGCCCAAATATAAGATGATAGTTTTTATTAAAAACAGGAGGTCGTCTTATATTTGTTGTTATGATGTTAATTACAACGTACTTTTTGTGTAAAGCCGTTTATATTGCATATTTCTAACCAAATCTAATAAATCTAGCGCACAACACGTTTTCACACATGTAAGAAACTATACAACTGTATTTTACTAAGCTACTTCACATGTCAATTACCGTCATGGCACAGCTTCTTGTGTTTTAATTACACACCTAATTTTTGTGCAAAGCTGCATCTATTACATATTATTTATTAAAGTTAGTAAATCATGCACGGCAATATGTTCCCACACAAATACTAACTTGAAAACTTTATTTTATTGTGGTATTTCATGCGTTAAAAACATAAACATAAACATTACATCAAAGTTATTTTTGGTTTTGGTCATAGAAGTACGGCAGCGATGTGGTATTACATTACGTTTGACCGCGCTCTAAGAACTGATCTCGGAGAGTGCTCAGTAACACGATGGTGCTGCTGTATAGCGACTTACTGCACAAGTCAATGTTTAGTGATAGTGCTGCTTTTCTCAATGGTGTGTGACGTCAGCTGTCTGCTGATTGACTTGCGGTGTTAGTTGCAGCAACATACATTAACTATAGCTTAGTGCGGTTTTAATCACAGTATATTTTTATTTTTTCCAAGGGTGCCTGATAGAACAGAAAAATGCATCAAAACAGATAAACAAAGATGAACGACGAAATAGGAGTTGCAAGATACGCTATGCAAACGAACAACTTGGTGGTGGCACGACATTACAGTGTGACAGAGTTAATGTGTGTCGCTGGAGGAAAGATTTTCCCAAACTGCAGAATTGCATTTCAACACATCAGACATTTCGTAGCCCCACAAAAGGACACCACGAAGAATTGGAAGAAAAAGTTACCCAGTTTGTAAGGGAGAAACAAAATGGTGTGCCCATACCAAGAGAAATCATTTGTTTTAGATCCAGTATTAGTTGGGTTGAAAGAATGAATTATCTCTCAGACGCCCCAGACAACAATAGCCCAGACTCAAACAGGCCAACAATTATCTGATGAGCCAGATTGGAAATTGTGACCAAACACCGGTGTTTTCTAACACTACCGTGCACCCAAAGGGGGAGAAGACTAATGATCCTCACCACAGGCAATGACACAATAAGGGTGACCAAATGCTTGCTTGTCTTGCACCCTGAGGAAGACCACGCCACCAGGAAATATGCCTATAGTAATTCATGTCAGAGTCCAAGAGAAGTAGTGAGGGGAGAAGCATGCTTGTACTAGATTCTTCTCATGGTCAGCTTACTGATACTGTGAAAACTGACCAGGAGGAATGACAAGACTATCTGAAGAATAAATACAACAACTAGCTGCGCTCACTCCTACAGGCGAGAGAAAGCGAGTGTCACCAAGACTGCTACTCGAGTGAATACGCTCATCATGGCAACGGATCTCACAAGATTCCATTGTACCAGGATTCAAGAAATGAACTGGATGGGTCAGAGGATGATCTGCTCTGGGAAGCCCCAGGGGGAGATGGGTCCGAGGAAGATCTGCTCTGGGAACAAGACAGTGAAAGCTCCACTACTTGTGATGATGATGATGAGAGTGATAAGATGAGAACTAATAATTACATCATTTTTAATATGCTGCATAACATCCTCCCTACAAGTGTAATAAGTTATACTTGTGATTTGTTAATTAAAACATTAAACTACTATAAATTCATTATTACAACTTTAATAGGCCTATGCAGTAAATGTATTAGAGCTTCAACATGAGGCAAGAGAACAACCTTGTATTAAACACAATATTGAGCCATGGAGAAAATAGGGTGAGGGTGGTCTATACTCGGGCCAATACAGTATGTTCATGTACATGTTGTCTGAATAGCTGTAGCTTATAAAATAGGACCATATTGTAATCAGTCAAGGTAAGACTGCATGAATAAAGAGAGTTTATCGGGGATGGTGGACGAGGAATGGTTTATTTTGTGTTTGTTCTATTGACATGTTGATGTTTCTGTCTTTGTCTCCAGACTGTGTGAGTTTGAGTCCAGTAGTCCTCCTCCACTGCTCGGCAGATCATCCGTTGGAGCAAAACCCTACATTGGCAGCCGCTCCAATATTACTAGCAAACTTTCAGGTAGCACCTCACTGTGTCCTCTCTTGAGACGAGACATTCCTTCCGGATTCATAAACTTGACTTATGATCATATTAATACTTCCTTACAGCCTCATCCTTGGTCTCCAGTTCCTCCTCTCTGTTCTGTATCCTTGTTCCTCTCTGTTCTGTATCCTTCTCTGTTCTCTATACTCTGATATAAGCTAGAATATATTTTGTTAGTTGATTACACAAATTACATTATGCTAATTTATAAACTGTATTCACTAAAATCCTTTAGAAAATGTTTTATTTCTCACTTGTTTGTAATATTTCATTATAATCTGAGAAATAGTTTTCATCTCAACATTCAGTTCAATTACTTCACATTTGTTCACATTAATATTAATTTTAAAAGTACAAAACAGCTCAAAATGTAGATCAAAGCCAAGTCCCAAGTTGAATAATTTTTTGAAAACCTGGTCAAAGTTTTGAAGCTCTTCACACTTCTCACTTTTCATAATTAGAACGTGTGAGTCTTGAAACATCATTATTTGACTGTGATGTTGAGATGAAATATTACAAACAAGGTTGACGTTGACAGTTGCGCCCCGAGATGGCGGCAGTCAGCAGTGCTACATGGGAATATCACTGCCCAGAGTCTTGTCCGATCTCTACCCAGCAGCTGACAAACCGGTGGTGGACAAGAAGAGGAGTGCCAGGGAACCATCCTTCAGTGAAATGGAGCAGGTTCAGGAAGTTGGTGAGACTCATCTAGAGGGGAACCTTAGCTCCATGTAGTGTGGGGGGAACCTTTGCTCCATGTAGTGTGGGGGGAACCTTTGCTCCATGTAGTGTGGGGGGAACCTTAGCTCCATGTGGTGTGGAGGGAACCTTAGCTCCATGTAGTGTGGGGGGAACCTTAGCTCCATGTAGTGTGGGGGGAACCTTAGCTCCATGTAGTGTGGGGGGAACCTTAGCTCCATGTGGTGTGGAGGGAACCTTAGCTCCATGTGGTGTGGAGGGAACCTTAGCTCCATGTAGACTTAGCTCCATGTAGTGTGGGGGGAACCTTAGCTCCATGTAGTGTGGAGGGAACCTTAGCTCCATGTGGTGTGGAGGGAACCTTAGCTCCATGTGGTGTGGAGGGAACCTTAGCTCCATGTAGTAAGAGGGTGCTATGTGTTCCAGTGGAAGTCTCGGAAGAGAGCTCTAGTTCTGACTCTGAGGGACTTGACGGGCCCTCAAAGGCTCACCTGAGGAGCACCTCGAGCCATCACAGACACGTGTCAACACACTGCCTGTCATGCTGGCGACTTCGAGACAGGAAGATATCAACTGGCTCTCACCATTGGTACAGGACAGGTGGGATATTGTCTGCTGTTCTGTTTACAGACACCGACACTCGCGAGATTTTGTCTGGTATCAATGATGAGTCTTGTTACAGACACCGACAGCAGCGTTGGAGGAGGAGACAGTCCTGTGCTTGTTCCTAGAAGACGCAAGTCTCACAGCACCGGTAGTGGGGTGCTGTGCCTAACCCCGGGAGGATCACTGGATAGCAACAAAAGTTTGGATGCTGGTACAATATGTTACAACAGTTCTTATCCTTTTGATTAAAATAATAGTTTTAGTTTAATTGTAGAAACAGATAACAATAACAATATTTGCACTAGAATTATTTCAAGTAGAATTTTCGCCATATAAAATGGAACAAAATACAGGAAAGGGCGTTAGGATTAAACGCAATTTGGCTTTTACAGTGACAAGAACACATTTCACACTCAAGCCCTGTTACACAGTCCATATCCATAGTCACTTGACCCTCCCAACCAATGAGAAAGTCTAAGACTACGTCCAATTAAACTCTTAGAAAGAAACTGGTCTAGAGCAAGGTGTTATCTGTGCAGAAAGGTTACTAAGAATTCTAATGGGGGGTTTATCCGACAAAGTGAGAACTTGGGATTTCTCAGAAAACGGTTTCTGAGCTTCCACGTTTATTGTCATTTCATTTTGTATTTGTCTCTATGACAACGGTAAGGACTATGGATTTGAGGATTAGGAGTCTGTAGACAGTGCGCTTTGTTAGTGTGTAGCTGTAGACAGTGCAATCTGTAGGTGTGTTGTAGATCTCCACATCTTACAGATACGAAGCCTTTACTCTGGGCACTACTAATTTACACTGCTGCCACTGTAAAAAGAGGTAATAGCTGTGTCTTGAAGAGATATATTATATATTCGCGTCCAATGTCCTTTCCTGTGTTTGTCCCATGTTATCTTTATTTACCACTTTCCTTTCTCTACATTTTGTGTTTTTTGGTTTACTCTTTTAGGAAGTTGTGATGAACATCTCAAACTACCCCCTCCCCTAAAGAGTTCCAATAAAACTTCGGTCAAAGGATTGGCCGCTATCGATACATTTTCTTCAATATGCAGCCATTACTTCTTTGTCCAGTGATAGCAGTGTAAAGAGTGTTAGCTGTAAAAGCCATATCCCTCATGAAATGTTATCCTAATTCTCAATCATTGGGTGCTGCACTACAACTCTGTCAGGGGGCTCACACACTTATTAGTAACGTTAGTGGGTGTAAGCACCATCACTTGTTTTAATCCCTGCTTTGGGCTCCTTGCAGGATCCAGTCTTCCTGCGGAGGAACAGGACACGATCCTCAGTAAGAGCCTGACTCGCAAGCAAATCCTCCGCCATGTCGGTCGTATGAGTAACCCCGTGTGGGGCAAGCAGTCGCGGCAAGCGTTGTTACAGTGAGTAGCAGGGAATCCTTAACAAGATTATACAGGCTGATTGCGGCCCTAATTATATCATTTAGTATAGAAAATGAATTGTGAATTAAACACACATGTTTACAAATTCTCTCGTATTTGTTTATTTTATTTTAGGAGTGGTATAATCTGTTATAGGTTGAAACAGAAATTCCCCTCTTCATTCCAAGATGTCTGCCTGTACTCGGAGGTGTGTCATCGGATGAGCGTGGCTTCTTACAGGCTAGTGGCGCGCAGGTTTATCCAGGAACTGTTTCTTGACCTCACGTTCGATATGGTGCGCTCATTTTCCAGCAACAAACATTCTCAGAAAATATTTGATAATCCTTGGTCATAGACAAAGTGAAACCTTTTCTTATATTTATGTATCCAATTTTTGTGTTTCGTCAAATATAGCTTTTTTTTTGCTAGTCATTTTGTTGAAAATGCAGGTTTAGAAGAGATTTTACTCAATTTGTTTAGTTTTTGAGTTTGTATATTAATGTAAATTAAACAAATTTGGATCCAAAGCATCATAAAAAATACAAAACTTGAAATATAAAACACAATTTCTGTGAAATAGTTTTTGGTTGAAAGTTTTGAATGCCAGAAATTAATTTGTTCAGAATCCAAGAAGTTTAGTTATTTGGTAAATGTTAATTTACATAATTATGAGGGTGGTTTATACTATTTTGACTATAAAATAACATTTACTATTTGTTCATTCGTTATTTAATTCTCTGAAACTGCCTTATATCCTATCATTCTAAAATAAACTAACAATAAAATATTTTTTCCGCAAGATTATTTTTTTCCGAAGTGTAAGTCAAAGCTAATAAGCATTATATCCATATTCCTTTTAATGATAAACTAATTGAAATGTTATTATAAGTCAAAGTGGATTAAACTACTTGTTTTTTGAATGGTCCATCAGTAAAACACGTTCTCATCATCTGTACAGGGCAGGGCGACCACTTTCCTGGAAACAGGTAGAAAGTGGCAGTGTGCTGCGGACAATAACCGACCAAGCTTGCTTGTTTCAGTTGTACGACGAACCTGCCTCCATTCTTCAGATGGAGAATACCAGTGTTGCCACATCGTCCCCTCTCCACGGCCAGGAAGTCACAGAGGTCCCCTCGGCTCTAGTCAAGTCCCCTCCGTTGGAAGTGGTCAGGGAGGAAGCCCCCAGCTTGGAGTCTTGTGTGTACAGTGTCTTGTCAGTTGAAGGAGTAGGTTCTAGTCGACAGTCAAACCGGTCAACAAGGACTAATATCGTCAGTTCTAGTGAAGATGCCTTTAAGGTATCACCTAATTACAATATTTCTAATGTTAATAGTTTGTCTGGCGTTGTTGGTGATCCCTTGTGTAGTGAAACTACCAAGATATCGTCTGATAGAAGTTCAACAGACACAGACATTCCCAACACTTCTTTTCTCATCGCAGAGGACATCAATAAAAACACTCTCGAGAGCATTTCTTGCCGATATTTGAACAAAGACCAGTCTACATCTTGTTCAAATCCTGGATCAGTTGAACCAACTGCGGGAACTAAACCAAGGACACTGTCCCGTGCGACAGAGGTAAACACTCTCAAGCTATTCGAGACAAATAGTTCACCGCAACAGACTGTGCAAAGCAAACATCTGCAATCTTTGTATGAATTTGAATCTGCAATAAATACTGTAGTTAAAGCCAAAAACTTGGAATTATGGAACACCCCTCATTCTGACAACATCGGGGTTGGTATTAACAACGTAAGGAATATGTCGGGTGATAGTCGTGTGGTCGAGAGTGATGTGTCCAAGGAGAGGTGTGTTTTTGTCGACTTGATGGGTGCAGGAGATGGTTCCTCTGAAGATTGCAACGTGCAAGTTCCTCTTTTAGTGATAACAACCACAGCTTTCATAGCTCCTGTATTTGATAACACCGCAACTTGTGTTGTTTCAAACCCCAGAACTGGATCCTCCACCCCTCAGGGGGCGCCAAGAAGAGATCACATTTCTCCCAGAAACAGAAAACTAGCGACCTCCCTTCCTCCAAACATATCAACACTTGCTAAGACTTCGTCAAATTTGGTTCCTACGTGTATTGCATCAACTATTGCTAAGAATGTTCATCAAGTTCCAGTATTGCCTCCAAGTGAAAGTCAAACAAAATCTGGTGAAAGTGTACATAATAAAAAGTAATCTATACTATATTTATGTTCAAGGAACTGGTAACCTTGTTCGGTTGTGTTGAGACAATTATGTATAAAGTCTAAATAAAAATATACCAAGCCATTGAGGTTTTACTGTGTCATGATTATGTTAGGTAAATAATATGTTAATGTTGGTATTTTAGCAGACCTGAAACTTCTGAGCTTACTTACCACTGTGTTCTGTTCTGACATGAGAGGTCTGAACTTACCACTGTGTTCTGTTCTGACATGAGAGGTCTGAACTTACCACTCTGAGGATGAAGGAATGTCAGCTGTCCTTGTCCTAGCTCAGAACTGTCAGGAGGAGGTAATAGCAGCTGTCCTTGTCCTAGCTCAGAACTGTCAGGAGGAGGTAATAGCAGCTGACAACTGAATGTTTTTCTAAGTCAAGGTTGTGTCATTAGCGGTGACAAATATATATACACATATACATTAATCCAAACTTGTACCAACAGTGAAACTATACATTGCTAGAGGTTGCTCCTCTTAAATCTTGATTACCTCATATTGCTAGCATTATCACAGTGGACAGTTGGTGTGCCAGTAAACTTAACCTCATATTACATACAACATTGCCTGCTTCGGTGACCGTGTGACTGCCAATGATGGGGAGATCTCGGTCAGGTGTGCTGTGTGTGGTTTTTACACTCTTCATGCAAATGTTAGCATACTTCTTCCACACATAACCTTCCTAGCCTCTATCACACTATCGTAATTAGTACATAATGTATAACTTGAATGGGTAGTAAGACGCAGTGCTAAATTAATACATTTTCTTGTTAACGAAAGAAAACATAAAATATTACTAAACAAATCGAAACAAGTTTATTTTATGTACATTTTAGTTTTAAGTTTTAATGTAATTTTTTTTCCCATGGCCCTTCCAGAGTATTTGTAAGATTAAAATAAGATTGAACGTTCCTCCAAATTGTGTAAAAAAATAAGGTAGTAATAAATTTACAAATGAAAAATACATTGTGGCCTTGGCGTGTGGATGATATCTCTCTCTCTCTCTCTTGACATTTCCTGTTAGATGTTCTAAATGCATGTATTTCAAGTCAAATTGAGACAAAGATGGCTGCTTGTTAGAAAGTTTTAATGTGATGAAAATGGTCGAACTGATAACGCTGAAATCTTATTAGTATCAATTATTCCTTCTTGTTGAAACGTGTTTGCCCAACAGAGGAAGGTTGCGACTATCCGACCTAAAATGGTGCGTTCCGGGACGGATAGTTCCGAATCCGAGTGTGAATATGGGTTTGCCTAATTTTCACAGAACATTTAACTTTGTTTTACTAGAATCTGCCCATTTACTGAGTGTGATGTAAAACAGTAACAGAGTAATTGTAGGAGGACAAACAAACAAGAGAGGAATTTTAAAAATCTTTTACTATACATTACTTTATTTTGGAACCGGAACACAAAGTAAGCCCAAGTGAAAATAGAGCGTCAAATGGATACATTCAATAAATGTTCTATAGTGGATATATCCCGGTTTGTTTATTTTAAAAGACTCTAACACCGAGGGCCAGATGGCTGGACTACTTTACACGGCTGGACATTGCTCGTCCTGAACCGGGCTATGGTTGGGAAGATAGTGATGGTTATTATGTTCCGATAATTACAGACATGCCATATTATAGCTCATAAAATGCTGTGAAAAACAAACTGTGTCTCCAAATTGTGCTCCTGTTGCCAGTTACCTCCCTGCACCGATATGTGTTTGTGTCCCAATGATGATGACGGCTTAGAATTATAGCACAGCATTTACAAACAATATTATAACTTACAGTAATAATTATCTATTATTTTTATTGTGTATTTTTTATATTTACACTGAATAACAAATTCATGAGCAAATTCCCTATATTTTCGTAATTACTGTAAGAAATATGGTTCATTAAATATTTCAACTTATATTTTTTTACTTATCAAAACAAAGTTTTTGCAAGACCACTTAATTTCTTGTAAGCCTTGAATGTAAAATATTTCTCCTAACGTTTTTGTTTGGAGTTAAACACAGTTATTTTTAAAGTATAACATTCATTTTTCGAAGCCAGTAATGCCATTGAACAAGTTGTGCACGTCTGCTGAGGGAATATTGATCTAATGTTTTCATAGCTGCTGGATGAAGAGCCACCTATGGGCCCCTTAATGTTTGTGATAGGGAGGTCATAAATGTCTCAAACTAAAGAGAGTTAAACACACTATTACAGTCGTTACCATTAGTAAATCTAAAAACATTAATTTGCCTATTACCACCAAAAAAATAGAAAAAAGTTAAAATGTTTATCGTTGATTAATATTTCTGAAGATAATAAGTTAATTACATGCTGTAGGCCAAATTGTTGATACATTTTAGTTATTGCGGACTTTTATATCATAAAATCTATGGACGTTACAGTCACTAATATTGTAACAAGTAACATGATAT
>CABFVZ010002794.1:77011-90494 GCA_902151445.1 Timema monikensis
ACCACAAATAGTAATCCGCAGGCTTGTGAAGTAGTCTTACTTGACTTGTCTGGGACCCATCCATTCCTCTTAGCTTCAACAACCTACTTGGAAACAAAATACTGTAACAATGTGTCGCATTGTTTTACAAATCAACAAACAGTTTGATCCGGGCTTTATGTTACCATCGAAGTGAAACTGAATCGTTAATTTGTTAATTAAAGAAGGAAATTAGTCGGTGAGGTTATAATTGGGACTGCAACCATGAAGACTGCCAAGGTGTTGTGTTTTCTAACTATCTTAATTTTGATAGTATCGTCTGTGAGAGCACAAGATGAAACTACTACACCTGCAGAAGATGAAGCAACACCTCCGAGCGACGCGCCTGCAGGAGACAAACCTGCAGGAGACAAACCTGCAGGTGCTAAAACCACAGCAAAGCCTGGATCCTCGTCCTCGTCGGTGGAGGCTCTGTGCTTTCTTGTGGTACCGGCGGCCATCATGGGGCTGCTGAAACTGTTCTAACCACGCCACCAACATTGCAGGAGACTGAAACATTACTTTAGAAAATTGTTCAAGTTTGTATAAATTCAGATATTTACTGACATTCATTCGTCTTGTATATTGTTTTGGTGTTTTATAAGAGTTGTAATAAACATCAGATAACCTCATCCCAAACTCATTTATATTCTTTGTTTATAATAATTCTTGTATGTAGAGTTGATTATCATTTACATTCACAACTGTTAGGTGTGCCGAGCTGGTCTCACAAATAACGTCTCTAATAGTTTAATTGGTTGATGGTTAGTGATGGAAACTAAGACCGATAAAAACACACACGACTTACAGGCCGATATGAACATTATAAGGTGGGAACTTCAGGGACGGTTCTTTGAACATGAGTTTTATTTTAAGGTGGGAACTTCAGGGATGGTTGTTTGAACATGATGTTTTATTTTAAGGTGGGAACTTCAGGGATGGTTCTTTGAACATGAGGTTTTATGTTAAGGTGGGACCTTCAGAGATAGTTCTTTGAACATGATGGCTTATTTTAAGGTGGGACCTTCAGGGATGGTTGTTTGAACATGATGTTTTATTTTAAGGTGGGACCTTCAGGGATGGTTCTTTGAACATGAGGTTTTATGTTAAGGTGGGAACATCAGGGATGGTTCTTTGAACATGATGGCTTATTTTAAGGCGGGACCTTCAGGGATGGTTGTTTGGGCATGATGTTTTATTTTAAGGTGGTACCTTCAGGTATGGTTCTTTGAACATGATGGTTTATTTTAAGGTTTCCTCGACGGTTTACATAGATTTAAGTAATTCCTGTGGTGTGGTCAGGTTTACTGTTGACATAAACTTTAGGGTTTGAATTCCAGCTGAGTATGCAGGAGTAGATTCCTCTAACCTTCCTCCACCCTTCCTCCACGAAAACTCAGGTACAGTTAATATAAATTCTAATATACTTTACTATTCACAATCTTTTAGTGTTTGTGTATAGCCAGGATAGCCTGGCCTTAAAAACTATTTTCAATTGGAAATATGTTATCCTCTACTGAACACTTTCTTTTCTTCCCGGCATGCTCCACTGACCACCTGCATCTTCTTTTCCTTTGTCAGACATTTGTAATCTACTAGTTTTTTGTGGTCTAAACATCCTATTTTAATTTTGGACGTAGCTACAAAGCTCTTAGTTATTTTTGAACACATAATTGTACCTCAACTGAACATAAAACAACTGTTTCCAGGTTTAATCGAATAATATTTTTAAACAAGCCGACTGGATAACTGTGGTAAACACTTCTACTGAATGATATGCAACCCCACACAACAGAGCTGTTAAACGTGACGCCTAACAACTACGGCGCTTATTACAACTGGGACTATGTTTTACTATCGTCAATATGATGTAATAGTACTAGAGGTACTAAACGCAAACACGAATCACAAATAGCTTGATTTTATATTAGACATAACACCCATCCACTCTATTGTTAATTCAACACTCCAATATCATTAATGATCATTTTGGGTGTCGTATTAGGGGTGACTGGTTACCAGTATGTATACTTATTTACCAGTATTTAGACTTTAATTAGTAATAGTAAGTATTAATTTACCGGCAGTTAGACACGTGCTACATACTAGTAATTAGAGTTGAATTATGATTAGTTAGACTTGTTTCCAGTAGCTATAGCTGATTATTTGAGTAGCTCTACTTAATCAAGTAGTTAGACGTGTATTAACAGTAGTTAGACGTGTGTTAACAGTAGTTAGACGTGTGTTAACAGTAGTTAGACATGTGTTAACAGTAGTTAGACGTGTGTTAACAGTAGTTAGACGTGTGTTAACAGTAGTTAGACATGTGTTAACAGTAGTTAGACGTGTGTTAACAGTAGTTAGACGTGTGTTAACAGTAGTTAGACGTGTGTTAACAGTAGTTAGACGTGTGTTAACAGTAGCTAGACGTGTGTTAACAGTAGTTAGACATGTGAACTAGACTTAGAGCTGTTCAGAGTCTACTAGAAAATATTTTCAGCCCCTATTCAGAATATTTAGTTTGATTTGCCCAACTACCCAGTCATTGTTAGTGAGAGATTGGTTTATAATCTAGTTTGTTTTATTAAGTTCCAATTTAGGTTTTCCTGAGCCGGAAACTTATCAATCAGATTGAGTGTTACAGGAGCACAGGTGTACAAGTGTGTTACAAGAGCACCTGTGTACGAGTGTGTTACAAGAGCACCAGTGTACAAGTGTGTTACAAGAGCACCTGTGTACGAGTGTGTTACAAGAGCACCTGTGTACGAGTGTGTTACAAGAGCACCAGTGTACGAGTGTGTTACAAGAGCACCAGTGTACAAGTGTGTTACAAGAGCACCTGTGTACAAGTGTGTTACAAGAGCACCAGTGTACGAGTGTGTTACAAGAGCACCTGTGTACGAGTGTGTTACAAGAGCACCTGTGTACAAGTGTGTTACAAGAGCACCAGTGTACAAGTGTGTTACAAGAGCACCAGTGTACAAGTGTGTTACAAGAGCACCAGTGTACAAGTGTGTTACAAGAACACCAGTGTACGAGTGTGTTACAAGAGCACCTGTGTACGAGTGTGTTACAAGAGCACCTGTGTACAAGTGTGTTACAAGAGCACCAGTGTACAAGTGTGTTACAAGAGCACTAGTGTACGAGTGTGTTACAAGAACACCAGTGTACGAGTGTGTTACAAGAGCACCAGTGTACAAGTGTGTTACAAGAGCACCAGTGTACGAGTGTGTTACAAGAGCACCAGTAGTACAAGTGTGTTACAAGAGCACCAGTGTACAAGTGTGTTACAAGAGCACTAGTGTACAAGTGTGTTACAAGAGCACCAGTGTACAAGTGTGTTACAAGAGCACCGGTGTACGAGTGTGTTGTAATAATTCAATTCAAGAAAAGGCAGTTTAAAGAACTAAAGGCACACATTTAAATAAACACACACGTCATGTATTTATTAACATGTTTTGTTAGGATAGTTGAAGAGGTAAACAAAGATTATTATGGCCAATATTTCAACATTTGATATAGAACTTAAGTAAAAGTAACTTAATCGGTGCCTGAGCTTGTCAGGGTAATTAACACAGCTACAGTTGGTGCCTAGATCTTGTCAGGGAAAGGATATTGATCCAACTTACGATAGTTGGTAAAATGGTAGACAAAGAACTTTGCCTCCATTATTTAAGTTTCTTAAAGTCAGGGAACACTCCATATCTATTTTGAATATTCTTGGGCTCTTATCCTACTTTGTGGAAATTTCGTAAAGCAAAATATTCTTCCCAACTTGAGTTGGATTCTCTTACATTTATATCAAATATTCACAGCCACCCCATGCCTAGGCTTATTCCGGACCGGCAACTTTGATACTTAAAAAGTAACAAAACAAAAACCTTAGATTAACAAAACTTTCAACTAATCTCGAAATGTTTATAAGAAAGAACCATTTTCTTCAAACAAAGAGGAAATATATTGATCACAAAACAAGTTTTACATTAGCGCTAATGAGAAATATATTTTTTATTCTCTCAGCGTTTGGTTTATCAAAAAAATCGATAAAAAAATTGATTTAATCTTTTTACTTCATTAAAATGACGTTATCATTAGAACATTTAGAAAACTTAATATTTGTCTTAGATTACAAACATAAGCCTGTTTATTTTATTTTGGTATTTAGAACACAGTTTCCATGAGCTTAAAACCATTTAAAAACAATAATACAAAAGGTGGGATTCAGACAATAATCTAAAATAAACAATGTCAAAACTAACACAATAGGATAAAAAACTGTACATAGCTAAAAGCTTGATGTTAATATAATGTTGTAAATAATTAGTGTTTCTATATCACTTTATATTTAAATTATATTTGTGTCTTCTGAAAATAAGTTTAAATTCCCTCTGAGCTTACAGTTTACTAAGTCATTTGTATAAATTAGGAAAAGTCTCTAGAATATTCTCAATTTACATTTTAGAGATTATATTATAGACTATTAACTATAATTATTGCGAAAGATAAGGTAATATTTAAAAATGCTAAAATTTAAATATATTGGGTGTGATGAAATTGAAATTAAATTTACAAAAAAGTAATATATAATTAGAAAACATAGAAAGTAAATTAAATTGAAACTAAAAATGATTAAAGAGATTTTAGACTTTATATCAAGTAATATTCGCTCCTTGGCAGCTAACGTGGTTTGTTGACCAACTTGTAAGAATATTTTTACTTTCGACATGTTTTGGTATTTATAATAATATTTATTGTAATAACAATAATAATAATACCACCATCAGAAAAAAACTCAATTACAGAAATAAAATAAAGGGTGACATTAGAAATTTAAATTAAGGGAACTTTTAGAATTTGTTTTAAAATGTTGGTTACAATATTGTGTTTGGTAAAAATAAAGACATACGACAGGTGACATTTTATTCTAAACATATTATAAATATTATTTAACTACAGCTAAAACTAAACTTTGTACATTACGTCACACTTCAATACTGCATGGTGAGCATAAAAATAACCTAACAAAACATTAAAGTTGTTCAGTATCTATTCTGAAATTAAAATTACGAAACAATAAATACGTCTATTCATAAACAATACCTAAATATATTATACTTCATAGAATAGCATGAACTTTTTTTAAACTAAATATCAATCAAACCACTGGTGCTATCTACAGCAACTAACAGGAACTGGTCAAGGCAATGACATAGTCGTATAATAAACACCTCACACAACTTCATGATTACATAGACAACTTATTATATAGCTAGGTCACATTAGTTTTTATTGGAGAATTCATGTTGATATTTCAGACAAAAATCAAACTAGTAGTTAAAAAAATAAATACGATTTTTCCATCACAAAGCAATGTAATTAAATTAAATGATAAACATTGGAAATGCACGTATCGAGGAAATGACAGAAATGCCTGTGAGACAAGACATTTTGTTGTCTTGGGTAGTTTTATATTACTGTACTATCTCAGTTTGTTTCTTTCTCCAACCATAAATAAACACGATAATTGACGTACCAAGGCCATAAATAATAGTTCTATTTACTGTTATATCGCCCGTCACCAACTTCAAATTTCGTCACTCAACATGGACTTGATCTCTTGTGCGGCTCAAAGAACTATCATGTCATCTAGACACGAAACAGGGGGATTAGTGTTCTAATCCCGGCAGAGTTTACCCTAACAAATCTACCTCCATCGTTAATAGAAAATAAGCTAATTGGGAGCAGTTTTCCATGATTAGTCTAATCGTATCCTCCAAGAGTCGCCACAGATAAACAATAATCTCGGTGTTAACGTTCTAACGTGGTAACGTACAGGTCTGGGGTGTGATTGTTACACTAAGAGTCAAATTGAGAAGACAGTCACTGGTCGATCTCAAGCAGGTCTTCAAGTGAGCATAACCCACTTTGACATGAGACCAGCCACTCTGAGGAGTCCGTTTATCTCAACAATGGTCTGATGCGTGTTTAGAGCAGACAAGTCGTAGACAACGGTCCAGCCGTTGACCAGGAGTGCGGCCCAAAGACCGTAGGTGCCGTAATCAACGATGGAATGGTTGCACGAGGAAAGCATGACGAGATCCACTTCGGGTGTCTCCACTTCTCCCAGGAAGAACACAGCACTACCACCTGTTCAAACACAAGTTTACCTGTTATGATGGAGGTAGTGTTCTTGCTGTTGTGCCATGAGATGCCTTCCTTCCTTCCTTTATGATTGTTTAATCAACTCGAGTAAATGTAATAATGACCCTTAGGGTCATTAACTTACTATCCTTCGCTGCGGCTTAGGGGGTAACTGGTTGATGTCACGACAACGGTGACGTTGTGTTCAGACACGTGTGGTCTTTGCCAGAGTGGTGGGAGGTAAGATAGAGTCTCGGCAACGCGAGTCGCGGTGGGAGGTAGAATGGAGTCCCGGCTACATGAGTCACGGTGGGAGGTAGAATGGAGTCCCGGCTACATGAGTCGCGGTGGGAGGTAGAATGGAGTCCCGGCTACATGAGTCACGGTGGGAGGTAGAATGGAGTCCCGGCTACATGAGTCACGGTAGGAGGTAGAATGGAGTCCCGGCTACATGAGTCACGGTGGGAGGTAAGATAGAGTCTCGGCAACGCGAGTCGTAGTGGGAGGTAGAATGGAGTCCCGGCTACATGAGTCACGGTAGGAGGTAAAGGATGACGGTGGAAGGAGAAGGAGTTAAGACAAAATTGCTCTTTACAAAACACGACAATTTATTAAGCTCTTTCAAATGGCGCACCCGGGTTGGGTAGCCACTCTCCAACTGGCCTCTGACCGAGGAACCACCATGCTAAATACCCTCCACTGCTGCCTGGCCTTGTCCATTGGAAGAAAGGGGAGCTTCCCATTGGTGCGGTAAAACGTGAGCGATAATGGTTGCCAAGCGAGCCAATAGAAAGAGGAGTTCTCATGGGCGCTGAGTACAGTGGGGAACTCGTCACGGACGGCTTAGAGAACATGGACTGTGGGGTAGTCCAGGCAGTAGAGAAGGTGGGTGGCGCGGCCTGTGCAGGTGCGGAGGAAAGATACAAGGGCCGACTGAACAGTGAGGAACAACAAACTTACCAGGTGATTGTCTTGAGATAAATCTGGTTATTGTTTGGTTGGGTAAAACATTGTTCCATGACTAATACACATTTGTTCCCTGACAGCTGACTGCTATTAATTCAGTGTGGAAATACAGTCAGTAGCTGATTGAAGCAGCATTCCACATACTAGACAACAGTTCTGGTCGATAGGTATAAACATAGCGTGAGACTGTCTCCCATGGTCGGACCCAACCAACCTGATTCTTGTAACAGCAAGTACAACCAAACAACCTGTTCCTTGTACCAACAAGTACAACCAAACAACCTGCTCCTTGTACCAGCAAGTACAACGAACAAACCTGCTTCTTACCCAAGTTTGTGTGGTTACCAAATGCTCGGATCTCGTCTTTCAGCTCAGGTACCAGCACCTCTTTACACCAGGCTGGGTCGTCGCTCGCTAGCACGAAGGCGATGTTATGAGCGGAAGTTGCCTCTGACGTTAGTTTTCTTAGCATCCATGACACAGCGTGCTTGTAGTATCCGGCATCAGCGTAGGACGTGACGCCAAACGCCTTGAAGGCCCTGAAGTAGTCATCTCTTCTCACGTGAACTCCCACGAACAAGGTCTGCAACATCCCTACTGGGTTAGTGGAGCTATGAGACCTTGGAACATAGTTTTATCACCTCTCTACTGACATCTTCCTCCAGCTAGTCACCTCTCTACTGCCATGATCTGCCTCTAGACGTGATCTACTCCAACGCAGGCGCGTCTGTGCGACAGTCACAATCTCAGGGTGGTACTTGAATTCTTCCTTCACCTCGTCTAGTATGGGCACGATGAACCTGATCAGAACTATGTACTCCCTGAAAGCAATAGTTCGCAACTTCCAGTAAGTCAAGAACTTCAACTTTAGCTTTTACTTGTGAGAATGGACTTAGTACCTACCTCAGGACAAACGGGTCTTCACTCTCATTGGTTCGAATCGCTCTGTCGTCCACGTCGAACAGGTCTTGGCTCGAGGCTCTGTTGAGACTGTTCTTGTTTAGTTTGGGGCAATCTCCGGATGAGTCGATGAGCTGTGAAAGGGGGGGTATACTCAGGTGGGCGAACAAACCCCTCAACTTGTCGTGAATGGTGTTTGGGACGAAAGGCAGCAGACCGTGTCTTCTGGCCAGCACCCACACGGACACATACTCAAAAATTTGATTACAGAGTCGACCATGGTCCAGGACGGTGATGACTCCTTTTGGGCAGGGTTTCTTGTCCCTCTTTACCAGGGAAATGTTCTGTTCTTGAAACCTTTCTCGTCCGACTAGCACAACGAGAGTGATTAAACAAACCAGGGTCAATACCACTAGGGTCACACATTTAGTGTTCATCCTGTACTTACACTTGCACTTGTGGCTTTCTCCGAGACAGATCTGAAACAATGGTCGTGCTGCTTAGTTCAAATTAGAGCATTAGTTCATGTTAGTGTTTAGCCTATGGCCCTGTGGTTTGCTGCAATCAAGATTGGCCTCTGTCTGCTAGATTAGATTTTCCTGCGTACTTGCGTTTGGATAGAGCTGGAGAAATTCCTATTGGCAATATTCAGAACAAAGTCCGGCAGCAGGAGAGTGTTCATTTGGTAGTAGCCATTGATCTCTCTAATATAATCGAATAAACTTCCGTGACTGAAATTTTCGATCTGTCGTCAGCAAACCATTGTGTAAAAGAGAAGGAAACTTTCGGGGAACTCTTTCTCTCTTACACACATACAAGGCAATGTGACATTTTGACAACATTCGTTAATTTTATTGAATATATGAGAAATACCAATGTATGTTTAGATAAATGAAATTAATGTGTTCGGTTATTATTTGAAGAGCATAACTAAGTTTTAAACTCGTGACTTGTTTGTTTAAATAAGTTGATGTAGGTTAATATAGTAATACTTCTTACAATCCTATAATCTCAACGATCGTCTGAACGTTAGACTTCTACACAAAGTTTGCCATATTTGGAACAAATGTAATAAAGTCTTAAGCTACCTTATTTCCATGAAAATTGAAATACGTCCCCTCAGAATCAAGCAGATGACAAACTTGAGCGTCACGCTTTGATCCTTTGCAAGAAATGTATTTATGTCCATCCAGTATTGTATAGGGATCACTGGTAGGGACAGAGTCGGGGTTATGCTAGCTATTTCTATAAACGGTGGGAGAGACATTTTGCTAGAAACCTCCGATAGTGATTTTACTAGAAACTTCCGATAGTGATTTTACTAGAATCTTTCGATAGTGATTTTACTAGAAACTTCCGATAGTGATTTTACTAGAAACTTCCGATAGTGATTTTACTAGAAACCTCCGATAGTGATTTTATTCTTTTGATTGCGTTTAAGATGTCAGAGGATGTTTATAAAATTCAAAACAATTTTTTTAGTGTGTTGAGATAAGATATTATATCTGGCCGTATTTAATCAGATAGTGAGGAGATGATTAATTAAAAAATATGACTGGTGGTACCGCCATTTTCACATCATTCAATACTATGTCAGTATCAGAGGTCATTATTAGGTTAACACATGTATTAAGAGTAAGAAACCTGATGCGTTGCTTGCATTGGATAAAGATTCAAGTCACGTGGTACAATAAAGTCAGACCTGGAGTACGCGAATACATCTCAAGGTGTGGGTGTGTGTATATATATATATAAATGAGTGGTCATCACGTGATCACAACGGCTTCTTCGAGTCAAATACAACACTAGAGCTTACTGCGGGGGTTTTGTGTACCACTGGAATAACAAGCTGAGAGTTGATATAAACTATAATGTACAGAACCTATGAGAGTATTGATGACAATAAGTCAACAAGGCTGATATAAGAGATGGATGTAGTCCTATAAGTCAACAAGGGAGATATAAGAGATAGGTGTAGTCCTATAAGTCAACAAGAGGAGTACTCAACTGGATTTCCCCCCAAACCCACCAAAACTTTGCTCCTAGCTACCAGAAAACACTACAGATAGTTTCTAGGGACATTTAGTATTCATAGTTTGTTCATACCCAAGGTTCGGGGTCATAACACCCTATTTACGGCGTTGAGCACCGAGTTATGAAAGACTCATTGGTCAGGACTAGATAAGAATCCAGCATAAGGGCTTACACTCACACAAACACACACTGCATTCAATAAAAATACACAACGTGAAATAAAATAAAAATAAACACTCTCATATTTTATAAATATTTAACGTTTCGAAACAAACCACACATATAATGTGAAATGTGTATTTCAAACAATCAAATAATATGGCCAGGTTGAAAACTAGGCCTGATACAAGATGGTAATTCTGTCAACCTAGGCCCAGAGTCAACCCAGACCAAACTCACCTTTAACAAAACAAACAAAACACTTTTAGCCTTTATCATCGTATCAGAAAGTTGCCGCTTGGTTTTCTCAATGCTAGGGATGGTTTGATACAAAGCAACTGGAGGGGTTGTCCTGTCAAGAACACCAATGTTGTAGATCCTCTTCACAATAAATACAGGATGAGGATATACGACAGTACACATTAGCGCAGTGAGGCTATTGTATATAGACTTACCTCATTAACTCCCAACGCCCGATAAGCTCTAAGCTAGCAAGTGCGATAGGTTACTGCGCTGAGGATAAACTATTGGAGGAAGTTCTCTAGACTGATATCTGGTTCTGGGAGGTGCCACTTGGAGGTGGAATGATAACAAATACACCTCTGGTCTCTTATCAACCTCACAGGGGACATTTATTAAGGCGAGAGTGTAAAGAAAGTGAGAACAGGTAGGTATTTTTGCAGTTTTTTATAGCAAAAAATTTTTTTCACCAACATAAATCAAAGAGACATAGAGTTTAATTTTATTCACAAGCTGATATCAACATGTTGAATATCTGTCATGATTATATTATTATTAGCTTAAGATGACAAACTTTTTAAATGGAGAGTAAAAGCTGCCATTAAATTCCAGGACACCCTTGACAGATATTCAACAAATGTTGAGGTCAGCGTGTGAAGAAAATTAAAGTATATTTTCCTCCTGGAGCAATATTTGATTTGTTTTTTCACCAAAATTGTGTTTTTCTATAAAAACAACAAACACACTGGCCTATTCTCATGTCTCCCACCTTGAACAGGGGCTGATGGCCAGACGTTGAGCAAGCTGCGTCATTATACATAGTTATTACTGGTGAGGTCTGGAATGTTCTGCACTTTACATTACCATGTAGAAAAAAGAATTGTAATCGTGAACGTATTCGACCCCGAAATTATGATGACTTTAGCTCAAACTTATTATTTACAGTCTACCCAGTCATACATTGGGGGTGTTTTTAAAAGTTTTGATTCTGGCCCTCAAATTAAGGCTACTAAAGAAATACTTTTGAAAAAGACTTCAATGTTTTTGTTAAAAAATGGTTACTTGGGGAGTGAGTGATTTACTTGATAAATAAGAATGATTGTTTGGTTTTTCAAAACGAGGATAATTTACTGGTGACTAATTTTTGAAAATGTAATCATGGTTTGCGGACTATTATAAAATGCTTGTATTGCGTCGTGCCAGGGGTTTTACCGTCCTACTGATTGTAAGATTATTCATGAATTACGACAGTGTTGTAAGGATGAGGGAGGTACACATTTAAAAATATCTCTGGTACACACAAACGGGGATCTAACTCCATCGCGAGCAAATCATACTAGATGATCCAGTCATATAGTTTGCGTAACCATCAATGTGGATTAAAATGAAATCTAATAAAGTTGATGGTAAAATAACAATTAATATGTTGAGTAACTATTTATTCAAACACGTTAGCCTCACCTGCTAAAGACGGCGTTATTTTCCTATTGGGCAAAGCGAACAAAGATAACGTTATCAAATCGACATTTGTGTTATCGGAGTAAACAATATTGAGCGCGTACAGTCATCTTCACAATGAAGACAGAGCAACCAGTTGCTGGCTATTGAGCGCGTACAGTCATCTTCACAATGAAGACAGAGCAACCAGTTGCTGGCTATTGAGCGTGTACAGTCATCTCACAATGAAGCTGGCTATTGAGCGTGTACAGTCATCTCACAATGAAGCTGGCTATTGAGCGTGTACAGTCATCTCACAAAAAAGACAGAGCAACCAATTGCTATGTGGTACCGCTTAAGGAGGCGCCAAGAAAATAAAAAGAAGAGATTTTGGGGGCACTCTATGGGAGAGTGTTGTCAATAAAAGGGGATGTTTAGCAATTTTTTTTTATCAAGAACTGAGGTCACGTGGCGGAATGTTTTTAAATTGTACCAGAATATCTACGATATCATTTGATATACTAATTAATTCAGATAACAGGATATGCCTATGAAAAGGATCAGTCCTGTTGCAATAATCCTTACTTAAGGAATCCCAAAGGAATCCCCTCTTTTCGATCTCAAGAATCAATTGTTCAATGTCAAGTTTATACTTTTTTAATAGCTTGTTATTCAATTATTCCATTTTCAAACGAATAGCAACAAAATATAAATAGACACACTGGAGAAACAAATGCTAGAAGCACATGGTCGACCTGGATTGGTAAGATAGTAACAGAAGAAGGCATTAACACATTCAGAGTGAGTGGTTTGAGTGCGTCGTTTTTCAATCATCTGAGAACAGACAACTGTAACTCAGCGCACGCAACTCACCTAGTCGCGGAAGTTATAATCTGACGGTCGACTTCATGCCCTCATCATATAAACCTGATAGTATTTCCAGAATAAATAACTAAATCCCAAAATAAACATTAATAAATAAAAAGCACAACAAATATATTCTAAGGGTACTCTTAAAACGTGAACTCATCAAGTAAAAGGCAAGAAATTGATTTAGGATGTTTATTCATAAGTAATATATTTAAATATAAATAAGTTTGGAAAATTAGTATGTAAAACATTGCTAGGATTACACCATGTTTAGGTACCTCAACTAAACGCAATAGCTATTATCAGCCAAATTTCAGCTACGTATCAGAGGATATAAAAAAACCTACAAAATTTCTTTCTTACGAACAAAGCTTGTTTTGATGACGCATTTTTTGTTGGATGTTTGAACTAGGATCTGTTCTAACAGTGCTGATGTTGTTTACATCCAGCTGCACTCCTTATAGATCTGTTCTAACAGTGCTGATGTTGTTTACATCCAGCTGAACTCCTTCTAGATCTGTTTTAACATTGCTGATGTTGTTTACATCCAGCTGCACTCCTTCTAGATCTGTTCTAACAGTGCTTATGTTGTTTACATCCAGCTGCACTCCTTCTAGATCCGTTCTAACAGTGCTGATGTTGTTTACATCCAGCTGCACTCCTTCTAGATCTGTTCTAACAGTGCTGATGTTGTTTACATCCAGCTGCACTCCTTCTA
>CABFVZ010002795.1:0-18957 GCA_902151445.1 Timema monikensis
TTCGTGTTATACACATATATTATAGTTACTCTACTGTGGTAGGGGTGAGGAAGGAAGCATTTTATATGTAATCTACCGTATTTGAGTGGAAAGAGAGTGGGGATTCTTTTTAGGAAAAACTACCCTCAGTATACCAGACTGAGATTAGAACCCTGATCTCCCAGTCATTAGCAGGCTAGTCCAACATAAGAGTGACGTCTAATACAATTTGGCCACTGAAGTGGGTGCTTCAATGCTAATTAAGGAATCATTTGTAATTAATAAAATGATAGAATAATAGGAAGATAATAGAGCACAAATAAAAGTAAATTCACTAACATAACGCAGATTTAATATTTCGATACTATTATAGTATCTTCCTGAGGAAGTAGTAGTAGTAGTAGTAGTAGTAGTAGTAAGATTAATCATTACAGTTCACCGGTTATAATGGGTCAAACTTGCTCTTTTATGCTTTTTACGTACCGTTGTTAATGTAAAATAATTAGTTTATGGGGCTGAAGTTTAATACAACTAGACATTCATATGACGTGTAAACAACTAAAATATATATAGTATTAATACTATTCAATCAATCAATCATTGTTTATTTAGGGTTTAAAAGAAAATTACATAATTGATTTTATGATACAATTCCGAAATACCTAAATATTATTAATTTTAATATATATTATAGAAATATCTATTTTAATAATATTAATATTTAATTAAGATATTTATAATATTAATGATAATATTATTAAAAAATATAATATTAATAAAATGATTATTAAAAATAATAGTATTCATACTGTTATTAATATTTAATACTGTGCATCTCATATGAATGTATAGCTGGACTAAATTTCAGCCCCAAACATTAAGGTGGTATGCAAGGTGACGCGAGAAAAAGCTAGTGTTTTTGCTATTTTTATATGAAAACCTTTTTTCGGACAAGATAAGTCAAATGATGAGCTATAGCTCGCTAACGAGTATGATTGTCTTCCACGGATATCATTAGTTGAGATTGTGGGTTCTTAGGTGACTGTAAAGGACAATCCTGGAGTAACAGACTCTTCCACAGTGTTGACATACTTTGTCTCCGTTAACAGTTGGCTGTTGAGGGTTGACTCTCCTATGATGTATTCGTTCTTTCCTGGCATTACGTTTGTCAGTTTGGCGTCTTTGTTGTTGTTCAAAGTGTTGTTGGCCTTCTTGGACAAGCCGACGCCACGCCGGGTGATGGGCCGCGGTGGCCTCCCAGTTGTCAACGTCGATTAGGTACCTCTTCGTGTTGGGCTTAAGAACGTCCTTGTACTGTCTGTGCTATCCCCCCAGCTTTCGTCGGCCGTTCTTCAGCTGTGAATACATCATCTTCTTTGGGAGTCGAGTTTATGGGATGCAAATAAGGTGTCCTGTCCATCTAAGTTGGTGCTTGATGAAATCAAATATTTTCCCATTAGAAACATAAAGTTTAATTTTCTTCACATGGTGATATCAGCATTTATTTAATATCTTAAAGGGTGTCCGGAAACTGTTTCTCATTTAAAAGGTTTGTCATCCAATGCAGCTACGCTCATAACAGATATTCAACAACTGTTGATATCAACATGTGGAGAAAATTAAACGTTATGTTTATATTGGAGCAATATTTGATATTTTTTTACCAAAAATTTTTTTTTATTGCAATAAAAACTGCAAAAGACACTGGCCTTTTCTCGCATTCTCTTCCAGCCCACCTTAATTACTTTACCCTAACACTGGTACGGGAAAAGCATAACATAGCAAATTTGACTCCTTATAACTCGTAAAATGTAATGATTTGAAATCATCGAATAACTATTTATAGCTTTTAATTATACGCTTATTATAATTGTGCGATGAAATTTTGAGACCTAGAAGCACATAGTCCTTAACACAATATAATAAATTCCTTACCATATTTTTTTCTCTCCAAAATATGGTTATTTCTAAGAGATTTGCTGAAGTTTAAATTTGTTTATGTGTATATGCATGAACGATGATAAATTATATTTTTTAATTGTTATTGTGATCTTTCAATATAATTTTCATGGTTTTAGTCCTTTTTTTTGTCACCACTTCCCACTACCAGTTTGGGTGTTATGCTTATTAAATTATTATATTAACCTATTGTATAACTCATAAGAGATATTGAATCTAAAGGAAGTATGCCCCCATTTGCGTGGAAGTAGATTGGAAAACCGCCTAAGAAAAAACATCTTCAGTACACTTGACCCCATCATAGTAAGTTCAGTTTCTTGCGAGATTGACACATTATACCATTCTTCCCCTGAATCTGGTGTCATGGTATATAATAGTCTGTACTGTACATATAATCATTTAAAACTATAGTAATCTGCTAGATAGCTTACCAATATTTTTTGTTGCAGAACAAATGGATAATTTGAGAAAATTATTTACCTAAACGCTTTTTCTCTTTCTAGAATTCCTCCTCATTATTTTGTTTGTCTTTATTCTGTGTTTAGTTCTTTTGTAGTTAGCGCTAGGGACACATTTACAGTTTTGTTCAAACAAGCAACCAAGGTAATTGTTTCCTATTGTGTTTAGCAGGTGCCACGTCAAGATTAACAAAGGTAAAAGGTTCAAGGGTGAAGCTTTTTTAAGAGTGTATAAAGTTCAAGGTTTATTCGCTTCTTAATCCAAGACTGGATTAAAATTCACCCATATTAGGGTGAAAAGAGGATAAAAAAATCCTTGAAAAATATTCCATGTAATAAAACATACTTAGTGCACCCAGCAGGAATGTGAAACACAACTTCCCTGTCAAAGGTGATAAGGGCACTGCAATTAAAATGTCTTAGATCAGTATCCTGACAATTGCTTACCGCGACAGTTGCGCCCAAAGGGTTGAACAGGTGGGCGACCCAGGTATGGGGCATTTGTTTATTTTGTGTGATCAATACTCTTTGACATTTTAATTTAGTAACCTATGAAAGGTTAGGTTGAGTTAGGTTGAGTTGAGTTGGATAAGAACCATACCTATATATAGGGTATATATATATATATATTTATATAAACAAATCATTGAAAGTTTGAAAGTTGGGTTTGCATAATAATAATTGTTATTATTTTAAACAATAATTTGAGCTTTTCCTAAGCCCTATTTGTGACGTCATATAACTTTTACACTTGTGTGTGGTAACAGAATCGGTTTGGTTGGGATAGGAAGTTGTGTGAGCTTACATAGTGTAATTTCATTAACGGCCAACTCGGGTGGGAAAATAAACAACCGTATGAAATAGTTGCTATTTCTTGGGTGTACACAATTGTCGTATATTCCTTAGATCAATCGACCACCGCGACGAGTAAGGATAATGTCACCCACACCTCCAACCCTATCCCTACCAACCAATCTCTTGTTAACTATCCAGTAAAGTTGGTTTCCCACTCTTTTTTTTCACAATATAAGGTTGTAGGGAATTTTTGGATCTGATATAGATTCTTATTTGATGTTGGTGTGAACTGTGTACTTGTGTACCAAGCACATTTTTCAAAGTAAATACACAATCTTTGGGTGAATTCATAAGATATATTATGTTTCCCACTGCTCCACCACATATTTAACCAAATAGGGCAAGAATGAGGAAAATAATGTAAATGAAGTGTACGTACATTTCATGGCAGTATAATGGAAACTGATCTAGGGAAAAATCTAAACACATCTAAGGATCTAAACACATCTAAATTCAACCTTCCTCATACCTAACACATTAGCGTGATTAGTACATAGGCGTAAAACCCGAACGGGTAGTAAGAAAATAGGATAAAAAACAAACTTTATCAATGAGTTTGCAATAATTTTTTTTAAAGTATATTTTCCTTTTGAGCACAAGGTATGAAAAATAACTGAATCCACATTTCCTCAGAGTCCCACACTTTATATCATGAGTTTAAGCTCACTTTAACAAGACAAACACATACACATTATATATAATAATGTTAATATACCATGCAGAATTTAACCAGAGACTTTCCACTGGGCAGTTACCCCCCCNCCTGGTGGGTGACATGGTACGGGTGACCGAAGTAATAATAATGTGATACAGGAAGTGTACAGAGAATTAAGAGCGATTGGAAACCACCCTTTCCCTGTCAGGGGGTTGCTACCATCAATCACCGTACACCCAGCCTGCGAGAGACATGCCAGTGTACAAAAACAACCCCCAGGGGGGGGTCTTTACCACCACCCTACTATCTTTCACTCATACACTCCCACCAGTCGAGATGAGCGTAAATATAGCCCGTTCATGGTAATTTTACTCTCATTTGGAAGTTAAAAAGTTATTCGAAATATTCTGATATTGATCCGCCTCTCGAATATATTTCGTCACTCTGACAAGTGGTTTGGATTGATTGATTTTTGCAAGAGAGATAAATGTGGAGTTGTTTAATATGTTTAACTTTGTAACTGTCATAAATGATCCAAGAAACCAACATTACTAGCCCAACTAGTAAAACTTGAATTACAGTCCAATTTTCATAGAAAGGGCTCTTACTGCTAGAAAAGTAATTGTATCTGTCAATTCATGTGAGCTTCAGCTGTCGCTTTTGATATATACTATCAATAGCTATAAAATAATATTAATAAAATAGTTTTTTAACCTCACGTCTCACTATCATTCATGTGATAGGCCTACGTATATATGATAATCACTTTAATTGGATAGGGATGAGGAAGGAATCATTTTAGAGGTAGTCTGCCTGCATTTTCATGGAAGGAGTGTGGGAAATCATTTAGGAAAAACCACCCTCAGTAGACCCGACCAGGATTCGAGCCCTAATGTCCCCGTCATCAGCAAGTCAGTCTAAAACAAGCGTGGTGCCTTAGATTATTCGGCTACTGAAATGGGTAGTTAAATAATTGAATGATGTGTTGACCGCAAAATAATGTGTCGATATTTTCTAAAAAGTTCTTCGTACGAAAATTGGGCCGATGGTTACTCACGAAGGAAAATAAATGGGTGTTTAACGCTCCGCTGGCATGTTATTATATTGTTACCGCCATTTTACCCTTGAATAAGTAACTTATGCAAACACAATCCACCTCCATAGCGGAACAGCTAGAGAGTTTAGATAGCATACAACACGAGCAGGTCGTAAGACGCGGTGCTAAAAAAAAAGTATAGCTTTTAATCTAGACGTACTGTACCTGGTTGAATCTCAGGTGGTGTCTAAAATGGTTTCTATTACTCTTTTTCTCTAAGTTTGTATACAGTAATATATTAAAATTATTAGCTGTATAGTTTCTTGTATAGGAGGTGTTTATAGGTTAATCTAGGTAAATTGAATTCTGATATAAACTTTTATTTTGATAGTTTATTCTATAAATTTTTTGTTATAGCTTAAGAAATTAATTGTGTTAACTAAGTTTATTAGAACTATAACAAAAAATTTATAGAATAAATTATCTAAACAAGTGGGTTAACGACAACATTGTGTCAAGGTGAATGCGGTTGGAATAAAATATCTAAGAAATGTATAAGGAAAAACTCGTATGGACAGTCAGTAATGAATGGCTGCTGAAGGAGTATGGTTTGAAAGGGAATCTAATAGGTCAATCTGAAATAGACATGTTACGATGGTTTTGGCATATTGAGAGGATGAGTGTAGATCGAGTGATGAGGCACATCATTATATTAAGGTAGAGTTCGTGAATCAAAAGGAAGGGGTAGGCCATGTAAGACGTGACTAAATATTGTAGACGAATATGTGTGAAAAAGAGAAACATTAATATTTTTAAGAATAAGGGAGCATGTATGACTCTCGGTGTATGGATGTTGTTCAAGCGAAGGGAGAATACAAGGATAGGAAGTGTGGAGAGATTTAGTGAGGTTGGATTAAGTACGGGGTTGTTTTTGAGCTATTTTCACAGTGTCTTGCTTACCTCGTAAGGTAACAGTGTGATTATATGTATGCATGTATGTAATGTATGTATGTAATGTATGTATGTAATGTATGTATGTAATGTATGTATGTTATGTTATGTATGTATGTATATGTATGTATGCTATGTTATGTATGTATGTATGTATGTATATGTATGTTATGTTATGTATGCATGTATGTAATGTATGTATGTTATGTTATGTATGTGTGTATGTGTGTGCGTGCGTGTATGTGTGTGTGCGTGTGTGTATGTGTGTGTGCGTGTGTGTATGTGTGTGTATGTATGTGTATGTATGTATATATATATATGTATATATGTATGTATGTGTGTGTATATATGTATGTATGTATATATATATATATATGTATGTATATATATGTTTGTATGTATGTGTGTATATATATGTATATATATATAATGTGGGTAAGGCACTTAGTTACAGTCACAAGAAAAATACAAAGTATGTGTACTACTCGTACTATATTTAGTTTAGTCTACATTTTCTACAATCAATTAAATACTTAAATAATTAATAATAGATAAGTAAAGTTATGTTTGTGGGTCCTGTTCAACTATGTGACTCATGTTTAGGAGCTCATAATGAAAATATTTGAGTAAGCCACTAATATGAGTTAAAAAATATCGCTTTCAAAGAATAATTATTATTTAAATATGAATTTTGTAATAATGAGGATAACACTTTTGTCTGAAGGTTCCTAGTAAATTGTAAAACTGGTAGCTCATTTGGTCTTATCCTACGCTAGCATACATTTTAACGTTTTTTTTTAAACCAATTCAATATTTTAGGGCAAAATTAGATTTCTGAAACTAAATATAGGCTTATCCTGTCTTAACTTAAAAACGGGATATATTATTCTAAATTAAAATGAAAGATCTAAAGTGTTTGAGACTAATTTATTTCACATATTTGTTAATGTCTTGCTTACATCAGGTAATTAAGTTTGTTTTTAAAATGAAAAATTATTTAAAATATAAAAAAAAAGTTTAAAGTATTTGTTACACTTTTATTTGATATAACATCTGTTACCTAACATTAATAAAAATACAGATAAAATTAATCCTCCTTGCATTCTTGCGAGTAAAAATATAAATATATGTAAATAAAACGTAATTCTTTAAATTTGTCTCTAGTTAAAAATTGACGAGTGTAGAACGTCTGTTCGAAACGAGTATCAGGGGCTGCCCCGTTTGTAACGAGCACGACGGGAGCTTGTCAGCTGACGATCTTACGCTCCACTTGAACCGGGGCCTCATTTGAAATGTAAAACCCTCTAAACCTTCCAAAGGCGGGCGAACACACTAAAAAGGTTCTTTTTTTTTACATAAATGTGTTAAGGTCATTGTGTGTGCACTGTGAGTAGCACTACAATCAGGTTTATTTTTACTTTTGTGCGAGAGATAAATTTGAGTTCAAGTATTAAGGTCGTATTTTTCTTAGTTAATTTTGATTTTTGTTTTATTATGTTAGCTCATATGTTTTAACTAATTCTCAATAAAATGTTTATTAAGAAATGTGTCTTTTTCATATGAGATTAAATTACCACTATTGTACTATAAGCTACTACTCATAGTATTTTTTGCATTGTTTATAGGAAGAGAAAGTATTACTGTTGTATTGTTTACAGGAATTTAATTTTATTACTGTTATTATTTGTATGAAGTAAAAGTATTATCGTGTTTTTTTTATAGGAGATGAAAGTATTACTATGATGTTAAGGTGGGATGGGACGGGTTTCGAGGAAAAACCAGTTTTTTTACAGTTTTTATTACAAAATCTTTTTTGGCCAAAATAAATAAAATTTTGCTCCAGTACAAACATAGAATTTAATTTTATCCACATGTTGACCACAACATTTCTTGAATATCTGCCAAGTGTCTCCTGGAATTTAATAACAACTTTTTTATTAATTTAAAAAGTTTCTCATCTAATGAAGCTACGCTCATAACATATATTCAACAACTGTCGATATAAACATATGAAGATAATTTAACTCTATATTTGTACTGAAACTATATCTTATTTATTTCAGCCAAAAAAAAGTTTTTCCATTTTAAAAAAAAATCTTTTCTCGTGACTTCTTCCATCCCACCTTGAATGCATAAGTTGAGACTGAAATATTACAATAGTGTTGTAGAAGTTTTATTGTTTTTTTTTATTGTTTGCTAGAAGGAAAAGTATAACTGTGATTTTTTTTTGTAGGAAATTAAAGTATTTCTAATTTGTTCAATAGATAAATTAAAAGTAACATTGCTTTTGTCCGCAGAAAGTTGAAGGTTTGGTGAAACTGTTCGGTTCACCAGCTGGCAGGGCGCTTGTGGAGTCCAACAATGCCGCTAGCCCTCTCGGCAACAACGCCAACAGCAGTAGTGCCTCATCCTCGTCCGCGGCTCAGCAGCAAGAAGACGCCGATAAGGAGCGTGATGGCTGCTTGGTGGGAAAGACGCGACGGAAACACTGCCGCCGATCCAGCGCCGAGCTGTACAAAGAGGCGGCGGCACTGCTGGGCCTGGCTTGCAGCATGACAGACAGTTGCAGGTGTATCGAGTGTCAGGTGAGGACTGGCTTGCGGCATGACAGACAGTTGCAGGTGTATCGAATGTCAGGTGAGGACTGGCTTGCAGCATGACAAACAGTTGCAGGTGTATCGAGTGTCAGGTGAGGGCTGGCTTGCAGCATGACAGACAGTTGCAGGTGTATCGAGTGTCAGGTGAGGGCTGGCTTGCAGCATGACAGACAGTTGCAGGTGTATCGAATGTCAGGTGAGGACTGGCTTGCAGCATGACAAACAGTTGCAGGTGTATCGAGTGTCAGATGAGGACTAGCTTGCGGCATGACAGACAGTTGAAGGTGCAAAATTTTGCTCGATGCTTGCCGCCGTTTGATCCAATCGGTGTCGGTTTTGAGCACGCTCATCAAAAGAATGATCATAGCGATGCATAACTTGGATGTTTGGCAAACCGGCTTCTCTCGCAACACCCCACATACCACATACACACTAAGTATAGTTTCTGATGTTTATCCAGAAGGTACATAGTTAGTCACAGTGATCAATCACCATGACCGATTGGGATAGTGTACATAGTTGGTTACAGTGATCACCATGACCGATTGGGATAGTGAAAATGATGTTATGCAATTTGTCAATCAGGATCATCAAAAGGCCCCCCCCCCCTTTCTTTGGGACCCATGGAAGAAACAAGCAGAGCGTGAAGAATCGAAAATTGTGGAATGCTTGAAAGTTTGAGACGCGACTCGATAGCCCGAGAATTTTTTTTTTTTTTTAACTCCACCACGAACTCGAGATGGAGTTTGTGACGGAGTTCAGTTGGCTAGTGTGTACTCACCTCTACCTTAGATAATCTACTACGTATACAATTGAATATAGATGTGATAAAAATATTATACAAGATGTTTCGCTCGCATTCAGCTCCTGAGTGATTCTCATACACCAATTATGTCCATTAGTTTGAAAGTTATGAGAGAAACTCAGCAGCCAAGATTGAGTGAAACAGATACTTTAAGCATGTAAATAAATACATTTAAGAAATATGTTTAAAAAATATTTTTCCACTATTATTTTACTTAAATTAATTAATAATATTTTAATTTTGTTCGCTTTGAAGATTTGTCTATTCATATTTAGGGAGTTAGAGAAATTATTGAATAAGCGTTTTTAGGAATTAGAGTAACTTCAATTGGACAAACATTAGTTATTCAAACATAGATTAAACAAGCTTTAATATATTATTAAGAACTTGATTAGATACGTGAGTATATATAAATATTTTGTTCACCCTCCTACCCCCCTCTTTTTAAGAAATAATAATTTTTCCACCTTGTTAGATTCAATATGTGGTTGTTATATTATTATTATTATTAGCACCGCGTCTTACTACAATGTGTAATGGTAGGGTGATTGTGAGATGAAATGAAGGACCTACAGTTTAACGTGGAATCCGAACCACGGTGGCGACCTGGCATTCCCCACATTCACAAGATGCCTTGTCAGAGGTGAAGGAAGGGTTTGGCAATCAGATAAATCTTTGCCGGGACCGAGGATTGAACCCCGGCCGCCAGCATAGAAGTCTGACACCTTACCCCTAGACCACCAGGTCACCGTGGTTGTTATACATCACACCAAAGCCCTATAACAAAACCCGCGTCAATGGTCATATGGTCTAGTGCGTCACTATAATGTTAGACTCGATTGCTGGTAGCGGGGATAGTGGGATTCAAGTCCCTTGTGGGTATAGTAAGGTTTTTTTTTTACTAAATATCTTCCCACTCTACCACCACCGAAATACGAGTGCATTACCTCTAAATTATACTTCCTTCATCCCTAATCCATTAGCGTAATTAATGTGTGCGTATAACCTGAGTGGGTACCAAGACGCGATGGAAACAAAAATGGTAGTAGTTTGTTTTATACTATGTCAGCATAGTTCGTTAAGGTGGGATGGAAGGGGACGCTAGGAAAAAAATCAACATTTTTGCATTTTTCACAGCAAATTTTTTTTTCTGTAAAATGAATCAAATATTGCTCAAGTAGAAACATAAACCAAATTCGTGGTATAGTTGTCTGCTTACTTAGAAATCATGGGTTCAATTCTTGGCAGATACTGGGTAATTTTTCTTTTAAGGGGAATACTTTCCATGGCCACCAGGGGTTAGTTAATCAAGCATAATTTAGGTTAATATCTTCATTGACTTTAACCCGTCATATTCACTTTCATCATCCCCTCATCTAATCGAGACCTGGAAAGAATTTCCACTGAAAGGATGTACGATTAGTACATCCGGGCTTACCCTGAACAACGGTTTACTAGTACTGGCTAATCTTCCAGCACACTGAGGTACAGATTCATGTAACCCAGACACTCCGTTATTATTAGTAGAAACATAGAGTTTAATTTTCTACGCAACAGTTCTTGAATATTTATTATGAGTTTATTAGCATGAGTAACTTTTTAAATGAATAGAAAAGTTATTATCCAATTAAAGGATACCTTTGACCTGTTTACAAGAAATGTGTATATCACAACGTGAATAAAATTAAACTCTTATATTTATACTCGAGAAATATTAGATTTATTTTGCAGAAAAAAATAAATTTTGGTTGTAAAATTTGCAAAAAATAATAAATTTAACTCGTCATTCCTACCATCAAATCTTGAGGTGGCCGCTTAGTAAGCGAGAACGTATCAATCGCTGTCAGGCTGCATGGCTTAAAATATAATGGTCTGTGTCATTTTAAGAAAATACTTATCTTTTATGTCTAAGCTTATACTTACTTTCGTGCTTCACCTACAACCATTAGCTGTCATGTCAATAACAAGTAGTGGAAAGAAAACTTTGTTCTGTTGGGATCTTATCAAAAAATTACTGTATTTGTTAAAGGAAGGCTAAATCTAGAGCCCTTTTTCATCAAGCCTCGTCTCATAGTTCCTCAAATATGCTTAAAAAGTCTTTGAAAACTAGCTAGTGTCACATTTTCAGACATTTTTTATATTAATAAAACTAAAACTACAAGTTTGTTAGTAAAAAAAAAGTCTTGTTTGAATATCTTGACTTTATTTTTGGAGTGAGCCATATTTTTAAATAACCTACTGTAGAATTAAATATTGCGTTAGAGCTGAATGTTTGCGTGTAAATATATCGCTTACCAAGGCGGCCTCCTTAAACCTAATAAATTGAAAATCCAATCTATGATGAACATGACCCCAATAGTTTGTGTTATTGCCGACCCACTGTAACATGATCACCCCTATTGGTAGTGGTAACCCATTAAGCAGCTTTGTAAGACTGGTTGTCTACCTGAACTATCTCACGGCGTTATTCTCCTGTGAATATGCTACAGTGAAAACCCGTTTTTAGCTAGAACTCATTCTTACTAGTTAAAACTAGATTTTACTGAAAACCTTTGTTACAACTAGAATTTACTACTGCTCAAAAATGAATGTCAGTTAAAACTGGTTTTAACTAGATAAAACGCTTTTTGACAAAATGACTAAGTTAAAACTGTTCCGACCCAGGTCAAGGTTCATTTAGCTTACATAGCTTCATTTTGGCCCGAGTGTATACTGGTTCACGGAAAACCAAGGCACAGCCAAATCCAAGGGTCTGTTGAACGCGCTAACCAAGACATTGAAAGAATGTTGGCTTCGTGGATGCAAGACAACGATACTACGAATTGGTCAACTGTCTTCGTTTTGTACAATTTATGAAAAATCATGCACTTCATTCTGTTATTAAGCAATCACCATATAAAGCCATGTTTGGTACCTAGCCGCGAGTAGGGATTATGACTTGAGTTTGCCTCTAGATGTTATTAAGGAGATACGGGATGAAGATGATCTTAAAGAGGCTTTAAATAAAATGAATGTGATAGATGAAGAAAATGAGAAACCTTATGATGTGGAAATATTACATGACTTAGAGGAGGTAACGGTTGTAGCTAGTAGCAGTGGACAGTCTCAGATGTAAGCTTACTTGCTACCTTTTTTATTGTATGTTTTTATTTTATTAAGATTCAAGCTAATTTCGTTAAACGTATCAGACTAATTAATATATTTTTAATGTATGATTATTTTCATTTCACATTTTTTAATTAATACTGTGGTCATGGCTCTGTGATTTTCCTTAAAATGTTCCTTTAGTGGATGTTTATTTTTGTATTACTTTAATTAATATTAATGACATAGATGTGTAACCATTATTCTCAATAAATATTGTATTAAACAATACACATGTTTTTTAATCCCAAACAATACTTAATTGCTTTTGATTGAAATACTTCCCCCCAACAAGTTTCTCTAGCTAAAACTAGTTTTATCTAATGTTCAAAGCTAAAACTAGATTTGTCTAAAATTAAAACATATATATATATATATATATAACTAAATTCTAGTTATAGCTAGGAAATTCTAGTTGTAACAAAGGAATTCAGTATAAACTAGTTTTAACTAGATAAAACTCGTTCTAACTAAAGATTGGTTTTGAGTGAAACAAATATACGTCTTTGAAACAAATTTATTGGAATGTAAAAACAATGGGGTCGCCATAATAAGAACATTTTTGAAAATATATATTTGGCCCACAGGACGTTCGGTGCAATCTTGAATCATACTAGCTAAAATACATGTGTTTTTTGGACCAGTCTTGTGGGACGTTTGGTACAGTTAGGAAAACACCTGTTTGTCCTCCTATCTTGTGTACCTTTTTACTTTTGACTCGCGTTTCAATAGTCAGTATCTGTTCAATCACTTTAAAGTTACGTTAGGCTAGGTTGGGTTAGGTTTGCAAAACTGAAATCTCCCATTGACAAACTAATACTCCGCCAAACGTCCTGTATAGATTTGTCCAAATGTGTCGCTTTTCCGGGGAGATGTTCCAAACATCCTACGGCCAAACATGAAATAGAAAGTAGCTAACATTGAACGGAGGTCAATTTAACAGCTCTTAAAATAACTTACACTATCCGTCAAAAGTGACAGCTGCAGAACAGACAACAGTTTAGGTATAAATACATCCAAATTGGATGTTATTGCTTTTGAAAAGTCATATAAGGTTCTTCTTATGTTTATCCGACTATAGGAAACAAGTCGCACATGCGTGGATCAATACGTGAAGATTGGAATGGGACACCTCCTAGTATTTCTTTCTACCCGCATTGGGGATCACATGGTCTAAGACGTCATTGTTGAAATAGAACGGTCTGCCAGTGAGGGGGAGATCAAGGTTCGAATACACGTTGGTTGGATATTACTAAATGATTTCCCACTCCTTTCTTATAAAAATGCGGGTACATTATACACAATAAATATATATATATACATAAATATGTATATGTACTAATTACGATAATGAGCTAGGAAGGAAGAAGGCTGAATTTAGAAGAACATTACCCGAATTTGCATGGAAGGAGAGTGGAAAACCATTTTAGAAAACCCAGTACATCCTACCTAGATTTGAACCCCAATTTCCCTGTCACTATCAGTCTCGTCTAACACAAGAGTGACGCCTTAGACCAAGTGGCCACCGAAGCAGGATTAAAGTATATTAATTAATTTGCCATAATAATAGCAATAGTAATAATATTATTAAATAATATTCTTTAACGCCAGTGTTATAAATAATCGTGTTTAGCTCATAGCTCAAGGAAATAGGGTGAATTGGTTAAAATTTAACGAAGCATACGAGAGATAATAATAATAATAATAATAATAAAAAGCGACAATTTGCGTATAAAAACACTTCAAACGGGTTACAACCTTCACCTCTCGAGTCATTACTTTACACTCTCAGTTGTCTTTGCAAATACGTTGTGAATACATTTATAGCAAATTTAATTTAAAATATGTAAATTTTATAACATTTGGTCACGAAGCATTAATAAAGGAGTATTATGTTTGTTGTGTTGGCAGAGCCGGTACTTCGAGTGCGATGACGACGAACTCCACGCGGACACGAGTCTCGCCGCGGGCACCCCTGCGCTCCTGGACCACGTGCTAACACACCCCATGACGTGCTCGCTGCAATGAGGCCCTGCTGCCGTGCTCCGTTGGTAGACACTCGTCACGTGACGTCACCTTGTTATACACCGGGCTTCGACCAGATTATAACATGCATCTGTTTTGTTTTTTTGGTTCATACCTTATAATGTTGGGTGGAAGAGAAAGTGAGTTAAGGTCAGTGTTCTTGTAGAGTTTACACAACTAAAGCTTTTTTTAGACAAAATAAATCATATATTTCTTCATTAGAAGTGTTCAGTTTAATTTTATACAAAAAGTAATCTCAACGGTTCTTGAATATATTTCTTGGACATAATATCATTCGACCAGAACTTTTTATCTTCATTTAAAAAGTTCATGTTGACCTAGGTGGTCTTGGAGTAAAGTGCTCACCTCAGAAACCGATATTCAATGGTTCAAACCCAGCTGGGGTCGATGTATTTTTCTTGGCCGATAAAAATCCGTAACACAACAGGGAAGTAAAGCCGTTGGTCCTATGTCGATTGTGGCATTTAAAACAACCCTAGAAGGTGTGTGAAAATAATTATTCCAGAACATTTGGTAGGCTCTTTCACTCTCACTCATATAAATTCTCATTTTATAGTACAATCACTCATTTGAGAAAGTGCACGTTAAATACATTAAATAAATAAAATAAGATGTCCACGTTCAAACGCCACTAAGCTTCTGACGGAAATTCAAGAACTGGGAAGTTTTGTTAGTTAGACTAAACGTGTACACTGGAAAAATATTTTTATTATTTTTGCCAAAAAGTTTTGTGATACAAAAATATTGACCTTTAGTTGGGGATGCTAGAAACACTATAAAGGTTTTTGCAGTTTTTATAGCAAAATATTTTTTGGCCAATATAAATAAAATATTTCTCCAGTAGAAATATAGAGTTTAATTTTCTACACATGTTGATATCAACAGTTTTTGAATATGTGTCATGAGTATAGCAGCATTAGAAGGACAAACTTTTTAAATGTAGGAAAAAATTGTCATTTGATCCCAGGACATTTCTAACAAATATTCAACAACTGTTCATATCACCATGTAAATAAAATTAAACTCTTATGTTTGTACTGAAGCAATATTTTATTTATTTTGACAAAAACATAAGTTTTGTTATAAAAACGGCAACAATACTGACTTTCTCACGTTCCATTCTACAACACCTTGGGACATGGGCTGTTTAATAAATTTTTCTTTGGGGGTGAGAAGTATAGTTTAGAGGAAATTCGCCTGTCTCAGCGTGGAGAGAGGATGTGAAAACTACAGTGGAATTCTACCTTACCTCCTCTCGAAAACACTATGAGCAAGTACCACGCAAGACCAGAATCCTATACCACCTGGCCACGTGGGATGTGAGAGGCTGGAGGAATGGGAGAGGGCTATTATTTAACAAAGAAAAAAAAAAATTTCATACCAAGCTATAATTGTGATTAATACTTCTTAACGCCGCGCCTAAACAGGTCAACAGCGTTAACACGCCTATCGACCGACCGTCTAGCTGTCGGCAGGTCTGAGGTCTGAACACGGTGACGTCAGAGCTACGAGTATAAACGATAAGGGCTAGCCTGGTATATGTTTTCTATCTGATGGTGACTGTACGCAGTGTCCGTCTCGTAAACTTAACATGGAGCATAACCAACTTGGTGTGACCAACCAACTGTATTGAAGCGTTCTTTTCCCGTATTGAAAGTCTTTTTGACTGTGTGTTGTTTGACACAAATTGTGATGACGAATGCAGTAGTTCGCGAGGTGTGGCCAGCGCTCAATAAGTAGGTCAGGTTAAAACGGCACTTCTAACTTTAATAGGATACCACCATTTCTATAAGATACACATTTGTAACCAATATTTATTGAATAAAAATAAAACTACGAGTCTTTAAATCAACCCTCCCCCTCGTAGCATAAATGAGATACCTGATCCGAAGAAGATTGTTCTATTTTTTTATCTTTTTTTTACTATTTTCTTACGTTAGATTCCACTCGTGTCCACAAATTTGCCAAAATGAGAGATTAACTCAAGAATGTATGCTAATTTCTTACTCTAACTTTGGCGGGGAAATACTTTTAGGCATTTAACTAATTTTACAAAGGAAAACTTAGCGCACTGCTGTGTTTGTCACCCCAATAACCACCACAGTAGAAACAATATAAAAACTACTATGTCCAAGAATCGAGCTTGTGCAGGTACAAGGTTAAATATGAGCTATGTAAAATGTTCAGTCGCATCAAACTTTTCTATGAATTTGAACACTGACAACATAGTGTCTTGGAGTCACAGGTGCTGAACAAACACGTCTTGAATATTCCTTGTTTTCCCTAGGCTTGGGTTCAAACACACAAGACCAGTGTCTCCAAAACAGTGGTAAGCGTACCCACAGGAGTGCGTGATGGACCACTGTTTTATTAATCACAACAGTTCATATAATAAGTCATCATCACCATTAATTGTTTCCAGCCTGTGGTTGGGTCAGTTACGCCACATCTCTCTTTCTTGAGCTAGTTCTATCCAGTCCACCTCATTACACCCCATCTCTATCTGGAGCTAGTCCTATCCAGTTCACCTCATTACACCCTATCCCTATCTTGAGCTAGTTATATCCAGTCCACCTCATTACATCCTATCTCTATCTGGAGCTAGTTCTATCCAGTTCACCTCATTACACCCTATCCCTATCTTGAGCTAGTTATATCCAGTCAACTTCATTACACCCTATCCCTATATCTTTCAGGTCAATGTTAATGTTATTCTCCCATTTGTGTACAGGTCTTTCCAAATGGTATTTTCACATTGGGTTTGCCAATCAATACCCTGGACACGGTTCTAGATTCTCCCATTCACGCTGCATATACTGTCTACCGTAATCTGCGAAATTTGATTATAACAACGTCTTGTGATGAGTACGGGGTATGTAACTCATCATTATCTAACCTCCCCAGTAGCTTCATACCTTTTTTGGACAGAATATATTAAAATTTAGGGTGACAGTATCCGGTATTTGTTTACTTACTTTTATACAAAGCGACGGAAGGGGTACGCACGAACACGACCGGTGAAAGTTTGGGAAACACTGCGCTAGACGTACAATACACGTGTTACTTTTAGCTAGGTATTATTACAGATATCATCATCGTCAGATATAACCTCTTACTCGCACCATTGAGCATGCGGACTAAATGTTAGGCTCATAGTCTGGTTTGCCGGTGATGGGAAGATTGGAGTTTGAATCCTGGCTGGGTGTATTGAAGGTGTTTTTTCCCTAATTCGTTTTAGACTATCCATAAACGTAAACTGGGGTACATTTCCTCTAAATTCTATATTACCCATCCCTACCTCATTAGTGTAATCAATTGCGCATAGTCCGTAATACGTAGATCAATATGGTCAAGAGGGTGTTTATTTATTTATATATATACTATAGGCAGCCTCTATAAATATATAGACACTTTATATATATATATACTATTATATTGACACCTTCTGTAATTTACAAAAATGTGGTAAAAATCCACACATTTTTTTTTTTTTAGATATAGTGAGGCCTTGTCCCAACCAGTGACGGAAGCAAATTATGTATCTGGATTATTTTATTCTCATTGAAGATTTCTTGTGGTTAGAGCATGCAAATGTTTTTTTTAGAATAATATTGTCATGGGCATATTCTTTTACATCGTAAAATAGGGAGAATTTTCAGAACACCATAATCAGAACTACTAGCAGAACATTAATAGTATATTTAAATTCAACAATAATTGTTTTATTTTGGTTTGTGTGAATATTATTTTATATTAATGTGTTTATTTTCTATTTGAAATAAAGTTAAGGTTTTTTTATGAGTGTTTTTAAACTGACGTTGCTTTGATTGTCGACATTCTCTGTCCAGAAGTCACGAGAACTTACGTGTGAGCCGTAGAGCAGGGCAGTAAAACAGTTATTTTAAATTTATTATTCCAGGTGAACTTCACAAGCTGGCTAAATAATGTTCTTTATCACATTCAATTATAAAAATAAATGGTACGGAACTCCGCACGAACATTCTCGCTCTTTTGTTTAGAAATGGAGATATTTACTCAAATTTCGTAATATAATTTACACTAGCAAACCCGAGAACAAATTAGCTAAACATAGGTAAAACTTTTTTTATTCATGGTTTTAAATTTCATAATTTATTTTTAAAGAGTTAACGTCTTAATTTGTATATTTGGACCAGTAAAAAATATTGATATTGGGTCCTCGAGGGCCAACATTTCGTATCAAAATTTTGACTTCCAGTTAGAATTTTCGTCATTTTACTAAGGGGTGCACATCTTATGGTTATCTTTCATAAATTTTGACCAATAAAGATGGTAATTATTGAATATTGAGTCTAAAATGAGAGAGATAGAATCGTTATAGGCGATTTTGAGAAAATTGATTGTCTATTTTCATCCTCTAGTAAACTGCTATTAATTTTAGGGTTAGACAAACACACAGACAGGCGGCGTTGCAAAAACAACTTTTTTTTAGG